>OX451735.1:1198811168-1199073668 GCA_948472305.1 Vicia faba | reverse complement strand
TAAACAACAACAACAACAACAACGTCAAATAAACAACAACAATAACAACGTTAACAATAATAACAACGTCAAATAAACAACAACAACAACTATGTCAACAACAACAACGTCAAATAAACAACAACAACGTCAACAACAACAACAACGTCAAATAAACAACAACAACAACAACGTCAAACAAACAACAACAACAACAACACCGTCAAATAAACAACAACAACATTAACGTCAAATAAACAACAACAGTAACAACGTCAACAACAACAACAACGTCAAATAAACAACAACAACAACAACGTCAAATAAACAATAACAATAACAACAACAATGTCAAATAAACAACAACAACAACGTCAAATAAACAACAACAACAATGTCACCCACAACAACGTCAAATAAATAACAACAACAATGTCAAATAAACAACAATACTAAAACAACATCAAATAAACAACAACAACAACGTCAACAACAACAACAACAACAATGTCAAATAAATAACAACAACAACAACGTCAACAACAACAACAATGTCAAATAAATAACAACAACGTCAAATAAACAACAACAACAACGTCAACAACAACAACAACGTCAAATAAACAACAACGTCAACAACAACAACAACATCAAATAAACAACAACGTCAAATAAACAACAACGTCAACAACAACAACAACAATGTCAAATAAACAACAACAACAACCACGTCAAATAAACAACAACAACAACGTCAAATAAACAATAACAACAACAACAACAATGTCAAATAAACAACAACAACAACGTCAAATAAACAACAACAACAACAACAACAACACCGTAAAATAAACAACAACAACAACGTCAAATAAACAACAACAACAACAACAACGTCAAATAAACAACAACAACAACAACGTCAAATAAACAACAACAATAACAACGTCAACAATAACAACAACGTCAAATAAACAACAACAACAACTATGTCAACAACAACAACGTCAAATAAACAACAACAACGTCAACAACAACAACAACGTCAAATAAACAACAACAACAACAACGTCAAACAAACAACAACAACAACACCGTCAAATAAACAACAACAACAACGTCAAATAAAGAAACAACAACAACGTCAAATAAACAACAACAAAAACAACGTCAACAACAACAACGTCAAATAAACAACAACAACGTCAACAAAGACAACAACGTCAAATAAAGAACAACAACAACATCAAATAAACAATAACAACAACAACAACAATGTCAAATAAACAACAACAACAACAACAACAACGTCAAATAAACAACAACAACAACGTCAACAACAACAACGTCAAATAAACAACAACAACAACAACAACAACAACAACAACGTCAAATAAACAACAACAACAACAACAATAACAACAACAACAACAACGTCAAATAAACAACAACAACAACAACGTCAAATAAACAACAACAACAATGTCAAATAAACAACAACAATAACAACAACAACAACGTCAAATAAACAACAACAACAACAACAACAACATCAACAACAACAAAAACGTCAAATAAACAACAACAACAACAACGTCAACAACAACAACTACGTCAAATAAACAACAACAACAACAACGTCAAATAAACTGCAACAACAATGTCACCCACAACAACGTCAAATAAATAACAACAACAATGTCAAATAAACAACAATACTAAAACAACATCAAATAAACAACAACAACAAGAACAACGTCAAAAACAACAACAACAACAATGTCAAATAAACAACAACAACAACAACGTCAACAACAACAACAATGTCAAATAAATAACAACAACAACAACGTCAACAACAACAACAACGTCAAATAAACAACAACAACAACGTCAAATAAACAACAATGTCAACAACAACAACGTCAAATAAACAACAACAACAACAATAACAACAACAACAAATAAACAACAACAAAAACAACAACAACATCAATAACAACAAAAACGTCAAATAAACAACAACAATGTCAACAACAACAACAACATCAACAACAACAAAAACGTCAAATAAACAACAACAACAACAACAACGTCAACAACAACAACTACGTCAAATAAACAACAACAACAACATCAAATAAACAACAACAACAACAACAATGTCACCCACAACAACGTCAAATAAATAACAACAACAATGTCAAATAAACAACAATACTAAAACAACGTCAAATAAACAACAACAACAACAACAACGTCAACAACAACAACAATGTCAAATAAATTACAACAACAACAACAACGTCAACAACAACAACAATGTCAATTAAATAACAACAACGACATCAAATAAACAACAACAACAACGTCAACAACAACAACAACGTCAAATAAACAACAACAACATCAAATAAACAACAACAATAACAACAACGTCAAATAAACAACAAATAAGCAACAACAACAACAACAACAATGTCAAATAAACAACAACAACAACAACGTCAAATAAACAATAACAACAACAACGTCAAATAAATAAAAACAACAACAACATCAAATAAACAACAACAATAACAACAACAACAAAGTCAAATAAACAACAACAACAACAACAACAACAAAAATGTCAAATAAATAACAACAACAACAACGTCAACAACAACAACTACGTCAAATAAACAACAACAACGTCAAATAAACAACAACAACAATGTCACCCACAACAACGTGAAATAAATAACAACAACAATGTCAAATAAACAACAATACTAAAACAACATCAAATAAACAACAACAACAACAACAACGTCAACAACAACAACAACAATGTCAAATAAACAACAACAACAACAACAACAACAACGTCAACAACAACAACAATGTCAAATAAATAACAACAACAACTTCAAATAAACAACAACAACAACGTCAGCAACAACAACGTCAAATAAACAACAACAACGTCAAATAGACAACAACAACAACAACAACAACGTCAAATAAACAACAACAACAACAATGTCAACAACAATAACAATGTCAAATAAACAACAACAACAACGTCAACAACAACAACAATGTCAAATAAACAACAATAACAACATCAAATAAACAACAACAACAATGTCAAGAACAACAACAACAACGTCAAATAAACAACAACAACAACAACAACTATGTCAACAACACCAACAACGTCAAATAAATAACAACAACAACAACAACGTCAACAACAACGTCAAATAAACAACAACAATAACAACAACAATGTCAAATAAACAACAACAACATTAACGTCAAATAAACAACAACAACAACGTCAAATAAACAACAACAAAAACAACGTCAACAACAATAACGTCAACAACAACAACAACGTCAAATAAACAACAACAACAACAACAATGTCAAATAAACAATAACAATAACAACAACAATGTCAAATAAACAACAAAAACAACGTCAAATAAACAACAACAACAATGTCACCCACAACAACGTCAAATAAATAACAACAACAATGTCAAATAAACAACAATACTAAAACAACATCAAATAAACAACAACAACAACGTCAACAACAACAACAACAATGTCAAATAAATAACAACAACAACAACGTTTACAACAACAACAATGTCAAATAAATAACAACATCAACGTCAAATAAACAACAACAACGTCAACAACATCAACAACGTCAAATAAACAACAACGTCAACAACAACAACAACAACGTCAAATAAACAACAACGTCAACAACCACAACAATGTCAAATAAACAACAACAAGAACTAAGTCAACAACAACAACAACAACGTCAACAACAACAACAACAACGTCAAATAAACAACAACAACAACAACAACGTCAAATAAACAACAACAATAACAACGTTAACAATAATAACAACGTCAAATAAACAACAACAACAACTATGTCAACAACAACAACGTCAAATAAACAACAACAACGTCAACAACAACAACAACGTCAAATAAACAACAACAACAACAACAACGTCAAACAAACAACAACAACAACAACACCGTCAAATAAACAACAACAACATTAACGTCAAATAAACAACAACAGTAACAACGTCAACAACAACAACAACGTCAAATAAACAACAACAACAACAACGTCAAATAAACAATAACAATAACAACAACAATGTCAAATAAACAACAACAACAACGTCAAATAAACAACAACAACAATGTCACCCACAACAACGTCAAATAAATAACAACAACAATGTCAAATAAACAACAATACTAAAACAACATCAAATAAACAACAACAACAACGTCAACAACAACAACAACAACAATGTCAAATAAATAACAACAACAACAACGTCAACAACAACAACAATGTCAAATAAATAACAACAACGTCAAATAAACAACAACAACAACGTCAACAACAACAACAACGTCAAATAAACAACAACGTCAACAACAACAACAACATCAAATAAACAACAACGTCAAATAAACAACAACGTCAACAACAACAACAACAATGTCAAATAAACAACAACAACAACCACGTCAAATAAACAACAACAACAACGTCAAATAAACAATAACAACAACAACAACAATGTCAAATAAACAACAACAACAACGTCAAATAAACAACAACAACAACAACAACAACACCGTAAAATAAACAACAACAACAACGTCAAATAAACAACAACAACAACAACAACAACGTCAAATAAACAACAACAACAACAACGTCAAATAAACAACAACAATAACAACGTCAACAATAACAACAACGTCAAATAAACAACAACAACAACTATGTCAACAACAACAACGTCAAATAAACAACAACAACGTCAACAACAACAACAACGTCAAATAAACAACAACAACAACAACGTCAAACAAACAACAACAACAACACCGTCAAATAAACAACAACAACGTCAAATAAAGAAACAACAACAACGTCAAATAAACAACAACAAAAACAACGTCAACAACAACAACGTCAAATAAACAACAACAACGTCAACAAAGACAACAACGTCAAATAAAGAACAACAACAACATCAAATAAACAATAACAACAACAACAACAATGTCAAATAAACAACAACAACAACAACAACAACGTCAAATAAACAACAACAACAACGTCAACAACAACAACGTCAAATAAACAACAACAACAACAACAACAACAACGTCAAATAAACAACAACAACAACAACAATAACAACAACAACAACAACGTCAAATAAACAACAACAACAACAACGTCAAATAAACAACAACAACAATGTCAAATAAACAACAACAATAACAACAACAACAACGTCAAATAAACAACAACAACAACAACAACAACATCAACAACAACAAAAACGTCAAATAAACAACAACAACAACAACGTCAACAACAACAACTACGTCAAATAAACAACAACAACAACAACGTCAAATAAACTGCAACAACAATGTCACCCACAACAACGTCAAATAAATAACAACAACAATGTCAAATAAACAACAATACTAAAACAACATCAAATAAACAACAACAACAAGAACAACGTCAAAAACAACAACAACAACAATGTCAAATAAACAACAACAACAACAACGTCAACAACAACAACAATGTCAAATAAATAACAACAACAACAACGTCAACAACAACAACAACGTCAAATAAACAACAACAACAACGTCAAATAAACAACAATGTCAACAACAACAACGTCAAATAAACAACAACAACAACAACAATAACAACAACAACAAATAAACAACAACAAAAACAACAACAACATCAATAACAACAAAAACGTCAAATAAACAACAACAATGTCAACAACAACAACAACATCAACAACAACAAAAACGTCAAATAAACAACAACAACAACAACAACGTCAACAACAACAACTACGTCAAATAAACAACAACAACAACATCAAATAAACAACAACAACAACAACAATGTCACCCACAACAACGTCAAATAAATAACAACAACAATGTCAAATAAACAACAATACTAAAACAACGTCAAATAAACAACAACAACAACAACAACGTCAACAACAACAACAATGTCAAATAAATTACAACAACAACAACAACAATGTCAATTAAATAACAACAACGACATCAAATAAACAACAACAACAACGTCAACAACAACAACAACGTCAAATAAACAACAACAACATCAAATAAACAACAACAATAACAACAACGTCAAATAAACAACAAATAAGCAACAACAACAACAACAACAATGTCAAATAAACAACAACAACAACAACGTCAAATAAACAATAACAACAACAACGTCAAATAAATAAAAACAACAACAACATCAAATAAACAACAACAATAACAACAACAACAAAGTCAAATAAACAACAACAACAACAACAACAACAACGTCAACAACAACAACAATGTCAAATAAATAACAACAATAACTTCAAATAAACAACAACAACAACGTCAGCAACAACAACGTCAAATAAACAACAACAACAACGTCAAATAGACAACAACAACAACAACAACAACGTCAAATAAACAACAACAACAACAATGTCAACAACAATAACAATGTCAAATAAACAACAACAACAACGTCAACAACAACAACAATGTCAAATAAACAACAATAACAACATCAAATAAACAACAACAACAATGTCAAGAACAACAACAACAACGTCAAATAAACAACAACAACAACAACAACTATGTCAACAACACCAACAACGTCAAATAAATAACAACAACAACAACAACGTCAACAACAACGTCAAATAAACAACAACAATAACAACAACAATGTCAAATAAACAACAACAACATTAACGTCAAATAAACAACAACAACAACGTCAAATAAACAACAACAAAAACAACGTCAACAACAATAACGTCAACAACAACAACAACGTCAAATAAACAACAACAACAACAACAATGTCAAATAAACAATAACAATAACAACAACAATGTCAAATAAACAACAAAAACAACGTCAAATAAACAACAACAACAATGTCACCCACAACAACGTCAAATAAATAACAACAACAATGTCAAATAAACAACAATACTAAAACAACATCAAATAAACAACAACAACAACGTCAACAACAACAACAACAATGTCAAATAAATAACAACAACAACAACGTTTACAACAACAACAATGTCAAATAAATAACAACATCAACGTCAAATAAACAACAACAACGTCAACAACATCAACAACGTCAAATAAACAACAACGTCAACAACAACAACAACAACGTCAAATAAACAACAACGTCAACAACCACAACAATGTCAAATAAACAACAACAAGAACTAAGTCAACAACAACAACAACAACGTCAACAACAACAACAACAACGTCAAATAAACAACAACAACAACAACAACGTCAAATAAACAACAACAATAACAACGTTAACAATAATAACAACGTCAAATAAACAACAACAACAACTATGTCAACAACAACAACGTCAAATAAACAACAACAACGTCAACAACAACAACAACGTCAAATAAACAACAACAACAACAACAACAACGTCAAACAAACAACAACAACAACAACAACGTCAAATAAACAACAACAACATTAACGTCAAATAAACAACAACAGTAACAACGTCAACAACAACAACAACGTCAAATAAACAACAACAACAACAACGTCAAATAAACAATAACAATAACAACAACAATGTCAAATAAACAACAACAACAACGTCAAATAAACAACAACAACAATGTCACCCACAACAACGTCAAATAAATAACAACAACAATGTCAAATAAACAACAATACTAAAACAACATCAAATAAACAACAACAACAACGTCAACAACAACAACAACAACAATGTCAAATAAATAACAACAACAACAACGTCAACAACAACAACAATGTCAAATAAATAACAACAACGTCAAATAAACAACAACAACAACGTCAACAACAACAACAACGTCAAATAAACAACAACGTCAACAACAACAACAACATCAAATAAACAACAACGTCAAATAAACAACAACGTCAACAACAACAACAACAACAATGTCAAATAAACAACAACAACAACCACGTCAAATAAACAACAACAACAACGTCAAATAAACAATAACAACAACAACAACAATGTCAAATAAACAACAACAACAACGTCAAATAAACAACAACAACAACAACAACACCGTAAAATAAACAACAACAACAACGTCAAATAAACAACAACAACAACAACAACGTCAAATAAACAACAACAACAACAACGTCAAATAAACAACAACAATAACAACGTCAACAATAACAACAACGTCAAATAAACAACAACAACAACTATGTCAACAACAACAACGTCAAATAAACAACAACAACGTCAACAACAACAACAACGTCAAATAAACAACAACAACAACAACGTCAAACAAACAACAACAACAACACCGTTAAATAAACAACAACAACAACGTCAAATAAAGAAACAACAACAACGTCAAATAAACAACAACAAAAACAACGTCAACAACAACAACGTCAAATAAACAACAACAACGTCAACAAAGACAACAACGTCAAATAAAGAACAACAACAACATCAAATAAACAATAACAACAACAACAACAATGTCAAATAAACAACAACAACAACAACAACAACGTCAAATAAACAACAACAACAACGTCAACAACAACAACGTCAAATAAACAACAACAACAACAACAACAACAACGTCAAATAAACAACAACAACAACAACAATAACAACAACAACAACAACGTCAAATAAACAACAACAACAACAACGTCAAATAAACAACAACAACAATGTCAAATAAACAACAACAATAACAACAACAACAACGTCAAATAAACAACAACAACAACAACAACAACATCAACAACAACAAAAACGTCAAATAAACAACAACAACAACAACGTCAACAACAACAACTACGTCAAATAAACAACAACAACAACAACGTCAAATAAACTGCAACAACAATGTCACCCACAACAACGTCAAATAAATAACAACAACAATGTCAAATAAACAACAATACTAAAACAACATCAAATAAACAACAACAACAAGAACAACGTCAAAAACAACAACAACAACAACAATGTCAAATAAACAACAACAACAACAACGTCAACAACAACAACAATGTCAAATAAATAACAACAACAACAACGTCAACAACAACAACAACGTCAAATAAACAACAACAACAACGTCAAATAAACAACAATGTCAACAACAACAACGTCAAATAAACAACAACAACAACAACAATAACAACAACAACAAATAAACAACAACAAAAACAACAACAACATCAATAACAACAAAAACGTCAAATAAACAACAACAATGTCAACAACAACAACAACATCAACAACAACAAAAACGTCAAATAAACAACAACAACAACAACAACGTCAACAACAACAACTACGTCAAATAAACAACAACAACAACATCAAATAAACAACAACAACAACAACAATGTCACCCACAACAACGTCAAATAAATAACAACAACAATGTCAAATAAACAACAATACTAAAACAACGTCAAATAAACAACAACAACAACAACAACGTCAACAACAACAACAATGTCAAATAAATTACAACAACAACAACAACGTCAACAACAACAACAATGTCAATTAAATAACAACAACGACATCAAATAAACAACAACAACAACGTCAACAACAACAACAACGTCAAATAAACAACAACAACATCAAATAAACAACAACAATAACAACAACGTCAAATAAACAACAAATAAGCAACAACAACAACAACAACAATGTCAAATAAACAACAACAACAACAACAACGTCAAATAAACAATAACAACAACAACGTCAAATAAATAAAAACAACAACAACATCAAATAAACAACAACAATAACAACAACAACAAAGTCAAATAAACAACAACAACAACAACAACAACAAAAATGTCAAATAAATAACAACAACAACAACGTCAACAACAACAACTACGTCAAATAAACAACAACAACGTCAAATAAACAACAACAACAATGTCACCCACAACAACGTGAAATAAATAACAACAACAATGTCAAATAAACAACAATACTAAAACAACATCAAATAAACAACAACAACAACAACAACGTCAACAACAACAACAACAATGTCAAATAAACAACAACAACAACAACAACAACGTCAACAACAACAACAATGTCAAATAAATAACAACAACAACTTCAAATAAACAACAACAACAACGTCAGCAACAACAACGTCAAATAAACAACAACAACAACGTCAAATAGACAACAACAACAACAACAACAACGTCAAATAAACAACAACAACAACAATGTCAACAACAATAACAATGTCAAATAAACAACAACAACAACGTCAACAACAACAACAATGTCAAATAAACAACAATAACAACATCAAATAAACAACAACAACAATGTCAAGAACAACAACAACAACGTCAAATAAACAACAACAACAACAACAACTATGTCAACAACACCAACAACGTCAAATAAATAACAACAACAACAACAACGTCAACAACAACGTCAAATAAACAACAACAATAACAACAACAATGTCAAATAAACAACAACAACATTAACGTCAAATAAACAACAACAACAACGTCAAATAAACAACAACAAAAACAACGTCAACAACAATAACGTCAACAACAACAACAACGTCAAATAAACAACAACAACAACAACAATGTCAAATAAACAATAACAATAACAACAACAATGTCAAATAAACAACAAAAACAACGTCAAATAAACAACAACAACAATGTCACCCACAACAACGTCAAATAAATAACAACAACAATGTCAAATAAACAGCAATACTAAAACAACATCAAATAAACAACAACAACAACGTCAACAACAACAACAACAATGTCAAATAAATAACAACAACAACAACGTTTACAACAACAACAATGTCAAATAAATAACAACATCAACGTCAAATAAACAACAACAACGTCAACAACATCAACAACGTCAAATAAACAACAACGTCAACAACATAAACAACGTCAAATAAACAACAACGTCAACAACAACAACAACGTCAAATAAACAACAACGTCAACAACCACAACAATGTCAAATAAACAACAACAAGAACTAAGTCAACAACAACAACAACAACGTCAACAACAACAACAACAACGTCAAATAAACAACAACAACAACAACGACGTCAAATAAACAACAACAATAACAACGTCAACAATAACAACAACGTCAAATAAACAACAACAACAACTATGTCAACAACAACAACGTCAAATAAACAACAACAACGTCAACAACAACAACAACGTCAAATAAACAACAACAACAACAACGTCAAACAAACAACAACAACAACAACAACAACGTCAAATAAAGAAACAACAACAACGTCAAATAAACAACAACAAAAACAACGTCAACAACAACAACTTCAAATAAACAACAACAACAACGTCAACAACAACAACGTCAAATAAACAACAACAACAACAACAACAACAACGTCAAATAAACAACAACAACAACAACAATAACAACAACAACAACAACAACAACAACAACGTCAAATAAACAACAACAACAATGTCAAATAAACAACAACAATAACAACAACAACAACGTCAAATAAACAACAACAACAACAACAACATCAACAACAACAAAAACGTCAAATAAACACCAACAACAACAACAACAACGTCAACAACAACAACTACGTCAAATAAACAACAATAACAACAACGTCAAATAAACAGCAACAACAATGTCACCCACAACAACGTCAAATAAATAACAACAACAATGTCAAATAAACAACAATACTAAAACAACATCAAATAAACAACAACAAGAACAACGTCAAAAACAACAACAATAACAATGTCAAATAAACAACAACAACAACAACAACGTCAACAACAACAACAATGTCAAATAAATAACAACAACAACAACGTCAACAACAACAACAACGTCAAATAAACAACAACATCAACGTCAAATAAACAACAATGTCAACAACAACAACGTCAAATAAACAACAACAACAATAATAACAACAACAACAAATAAACAACAACAAAAACAACAACAACATCAACAACAACAAAAACGTCAAATAAACAACAACAATGTCAACAACAACAACAACATCAACAACAACAAAAACGTCAAATAAACAACAACAACAACAACAACAACGTCAACAACAACAACTACGTCAAATAAACAACAACAACAACATCAAATAAACAACAACAACAACAATGTCACCCACAACAACGTCAAATAAATAACAACAACAATGTCAAATAAACAACAATACTAAAACAACATCAAATAAACAACAACAACAACAACAACAACGTCAACAACAACAACAATGTCAAATAAATTACAACAACAACAACAACGTCAACAACAACAACAACAATGTCAATTAAATAACAACAACGACATCAAATAAACAACAACAACAACGTCAACAACAACAACAACGTCAAATAAACAACAACAACATCAAATAAACAACAACAATAACAACAACGTCAAATAAACAACAAATAAGCAACAACAACAACAACAACAATGTCAAATAAACAACAACAACAACAACGTCAAATAAACAATAACAACAACAACGTCAAATAAATAAAAACAACAACAACATCAAATAAACAACAACAATAACAACAACAACAACGTCAAATAAACAACAACAACAACAACAACAACAAAAATGTCAAATAAACAACAACAACAACAACAACGTCAACAACAACAACTACGTCAAATAAACAACAACAACGTCAAATAAACAACAACAACAATGTCACCCACAACAACGTGAAATAAATAACAACAACAATGTCAAATAAACAACAATACTAAAACAACATCAAATAAACAACAACAACAACAACAACGTCAACAACAACAACAACAATGTCAAATAAACAACAACAACAACAACAACGTCAACAACAACAACAATGTCAAATAAATAATAACAACAACTTCAAATAAACAACAACAACAACGTCAGCAACAACAACGTCAAATAAACAACAACAACAACGTCAAATAGACAACAACAACAACAACAACAACAACGTCAAATAAACAACAACAACAACAATGTCAACAACAATAACAATGTCAAATAAACAACAACAACAACGTCAACAACAACAACAATGTCAAATAAACAACAATAACAACATCAAATAAACAACAACAACAATGTCAAGAACAACAACAACAACGTCAAATAAACAACAACAACAACAACAACTATGTCAACAACACCAACAACGTCAAATAAACAACAACAACAACAACAACAACGTCAACAACAACGTCAAATAAACAACAACAATAACAACAACAATGTCAAATAAACAACAACAACATTAACGTCAAATAAACAACAACAACAACGTCAAATAAACAACAACAAAAACAACGTCAACAACAACAACGTCAACAACAACAACAACGTCAAATAAACAACAACAACAACAATGTCAAATAAACAATAACAATAACAACAACAATGTCAAATAAACAACAAAAACAACGTCAAATAAACAACAATAACAATGTCACCCACAACAACGTCAAATAAATAACAACAACAATGTCAAATAAACAACAATACTAAGACAACATCAAATAAACAACAACAACAACGTCAACAACAACAACAACAACAATGTCAAATAAATAACAACAACAACAACGTTTACAACAACAACAATGTCAAATAAATAACAACATCAACGTCAAATAAACAACAACAACAACGTCAAATAGACAACAACAACAACAACAACAACGTCAAATAAACAACAACAACAACAACAATGTCAACAACAATAACAATGTCAAATAAACAACATCAACAACGTCAACAACAACAACAATGTCAAATAAACAACAATAACAACATCAAATAAACAACAACAACAATGTCAAGAACAACAACAACAACGTCAAATAAACAACAACAACAACAACTATGTCAACAACACCAACAACGTCAAATAAACAACAACAACAATGTCACCCACAACAACGTCAAATAAATAACAACAACAATGTCAAATAAACAACAATACTAAAACAACGTCAAATAAACAACAACAACAACAACAACGTCAACAACAACGTCAAATAAACAACAACAATAACAACAACAATGTCAAATAAACAACAACAACATTAACGTCAAATAAACAACAACAACAACGTCAAATAAACAACAACAAAAACAACGTCAACAACAACAACGTCAACAACAACAACAACGTCAAATAGACAACAACAACAACAACAATGTCAAATAAACAATAACAATAACAACAACAATGTCAAATAAACAACAAAAACAACGTCAAATAAACAACAATAACAATGTCACCCACAACAACGTCAAATAAATAACAACAACAATGTCAAATAAACAACAATACTAAGACAACATCAAATAAACAACAACAACAACGTCAACAACAACAACAACAACAATGTCAAATAAATAACAACAACAACAACGTTTACAACAACAACAATGTCAAATAAATAACAACATCAACGTCAAATAAACAACAACAACGTCAACAACATCAATAACGTCAAATAAACAACAACGTCAACAACAACAACAACGTCAAATAAACAACAACGTCAACAACCACAACAATGTCAAATAAACAACAACAACAACGTCAGCAACAACAACGTCAAATAAACAACAACAACAACGTCAAATAGACAACAACAACAACAACAACAACGTCAAATAAACAACAACAACAACAATAACAATGTCAAATAAACAACAACAACAACGTCAACAACAACAACAATGTCAAATAAACAACAATAACAACATCAAATAAACAACAACAACAATGTCAAGAACAACAACAACAACGTCAAATAAACAACAACAACAACAACTATGTCAACAACACCAACAACGTCAAATAAACAACAACAACAACAACGTCAACAACAACGTCAATTAAACAACAACAATAACAACAACAATGTCAAATAAACAACAACAACATTAACGTCAAATAAACAACAACAACAACGTCAAATAAACAACAACAAAAACAACGTCAACAACAACAACGTCAACAACAACAACAACGTCAAATAAACAACAACAACAACAACAATGTCAAATAAACAATAACAATAACAACAACAATGTCAAATAAACAACAAAAACAACGTCAAATAAACAACAACAACAATGTCACCCACAACAACGTCAAATAAATAACAACAACAATGTCAAATAAACAACAATACTAAAACAACATCAAATAAACAACAACAACAACGTCAACAACAACAACAACAACAATGTCAAATAAATAACAACAACAACAACGTTTACAACAACAACAATGTCAAATAAATAACAACATCAACGTCAAATAAACAACAACAACGTCAACAACATCAACAACGTCAAATAAACAACAACGTCAACAACAACAACAACGTCAAATAAACAACAACGTCAACAACCACAACAATGTCAAATAAACAACAACAAGAACTAAGTCAACAACAACAACAACAACGTCAACAACAACAACAACAACGTCAAATAAACAACAACAACAACAACGACGTCAAATAAACAACAACAATAACAACGTCAACAATAACAACAACGTCAAATAAACAACAACAACAACTATGTCAACAACAACAACGTCAAATAAAAAACAACAACGTCAACAACAACAACAACGTCAAATAAACAACAACAACAACAACGTCAAACAAACAACAACAACAACAACAACGTCAAATAAAGAAACAACAACAACGTCAAATAAACAACAACAAAAACAACGTCAACAACAACAACTTCAAATAAACAACAACAACGTCAACAAAGACAACAACGTCAAATAAAGAACAACAACAACATCAAATAAACAATAACAACAACAACAACAATGTCAAATAAACAACAACAACAACAACAACAACGTCAAATAAACAACAACAACAACGTCAACAACAACAACGTCAAATAAACAACAACAACAACAACAACAACGTCAAATAAACAACAACAACAACAACAATAACAACAACAACAACGTCAAATAAACAACAACAACAACAACAACAACGTCAAATAAACAACAACAACAATGTCAAATAAACAACAACAATAACAACAACAACAACGTCAAATAAACAACAACAACAACAACAACATCAACAACAACAAAAACGTCAAATAAACAACAACAACAACAACAACAACGTCAACAACAACAACTACGTCAAATAAACAACAACAACAACAACGTCAAATAAACAGCAACAACAATGTCACCCACAACAACGTCAAATAAATAACAACAACAATGTCAAATAAACAACAATACTAAAACAACATCAAATAAACAACAACAACAAGAACAACGTCAAAAACAACAACAATAACAATGTCAAATAAACAACAACAACAACAACAACAACAACAACAACAACAACAATGTCAAATAAAGAACAACAACAACAACGTCAACAACAACAACAACGTCAAATAAACAACAACAACAACGTCAAATAAACAACAATGTCAACAACAACAACGTCAAATAAACAACAACAACAACAATAACAACAACAACAAATAAACAACAACAAAAACAACAACAACATCAACAACAACAAAAACGTCAAATAAACAACAACAATGTCAACAACAACAACAACATCAACAACAACAAAAACGTCAAATAAACAACAACAACAACAACAACAACGTCAACAACAACAACTACGTCAAATAAACAACAACAACAACATCAAATAAACAACAACAACAATGTCACCCACAACAACGTCAAATAAATAACAAAAACAATGTCAAATAAACAACAATACTAAAACAACGTCAAATAAACAACAACAACAACAACGTCAACAACAACAACAATGTCAAATAAATTACAACAACAACAACGTCAACAACAACAACAATGTCAATTAAATAACAACAACGACATCAAATAAACAACAACAACAACGTCAACAACAACAACAACGTCAAATAAACAACAACAACATCAAATAAACAACAACAATAACAACAACGTCAAATAAACAACAAATAAGCAACAACAACAACAACAATGTCAAATAAACAACAACAACAACAACGTCAAATAAACAATAACAACAACAACGTCAAATAAATAAAAACAACAACAACATCAAATAAACAACAACAATAACAACAACAACAACGTCAAATAAACAACAACAACAACAACAACAACAACAAAAATGTCAAATAAACAACAACAACAACGTCAACAACAACAACTACGTCAAATAAACAACAACAACAACGTCAAATAAACAACAACAACAATGTCACCCACAACAACGTGAAATAAATAACAACAACAATGTCAAATAAACAACAATACTAAAACAACATCAAATAAACAACAACAACAACAACGTCAACAACAACAACAACAATGTCAAATAAACAACAACAACAACAACAACAACGTCAACAACAACAACAATGTCAAATAAATAACAACAACAACTTCAAATAAACAACAACAACAACGCCAGCAACAACAACGTCAAATAAACAACAACAACAACGTCAAATAGACAACAACAACAACAACAACAACAACAACAACAACAACAACGTCAAATAAACAACAACAACAACAATGTCAACAACAATGTCAACAACAATAACAATGTCAAATAAACAACAACAACAACGTCAACAACAACAACAATGTCAAATAAACAACAATAACAACATCAAATAAACAACAACAACAATGTCAAGAACAACAACAACAACGTCAAATAAACAACAACAACAACAACAACTATGTCAACAACACCAACAACGTCAAATAAACAACAACAACAACAACGTCAACAACAACGTCAAATAAACAACAACAATAACAACAACAATGTCAAATAAACAACAACAACATTAACGTCAAATAAACAACAACAACAACGTCAAATAAACAACAACAAAAACAACGTCAACAACAACAACGTCAACAACAACAACAACGTCAAATAAACAACAACAACAACAACAATGTCAAATAAACAATAACAATAACAACAACAATGTCAAATAAACAACAAAAACAACGTCAAATAAACAACAATAACAATGTCACCCACAACAACGTCAAATAAATAACAACAACAATGTCAAATAAACAACAATACTAAAACAACATCAAATAAACAACAACAACAACGTCAACAACAACAACAACAATGTCAAATAAATAACAACAACAACAACGTTTACAACAACAACAATGTCAAATAAATAACAACATCAACGTCAAATAAACAACAACAACGTCAACAACATCAACAACGTCAAATAAACAACAACGTCAACAACAACAACAACGTCAAATAAACAACAACGTCAACAACCACAACAATGTCAAATAAACAACAACAAGAACTAAGTCAACAACAACAACAACAACGTTAACAACACTAACAACAACGTCAAATAAACAACAACAACAACAACAACGTCAAATAAACAACAATAATAACAACGTCAACAATAACAACAACGTCAAATAAACAACAACAACAACTATGTCAACAACAACAACGTCAAATAAACAACAACAACGTCAACAACAACAACAACGTCAAATAAACAACAACAACAACAACAACGTCAAACAAACAACAACAACAACAACAACAACAACGTCAAATAAAGAAACAACAACAACGTCAAATAAACAACAACAAAAACAACGTCAAATAAACAATAACAAAAACAACGTCAACAACAACAACGTCAAATAAATAACAACAACGTCAACAAAGACAACAACGTCAAATAAAGAACAACAACAACATCAAATAAACAATAACAACAACAACAACAATGTCAAATAAACAACAACAACAACAACAACAACGTCAAATAAACAACAACAACAACGTCAATAACAACAACAACAACGGAAAATAAACAACAACAACAACAACGTCAAATAAACAACAACAACAATGTCAAATAAACAACAACAATAACAACAACAACAACGTCAAATAAACAACAACAACAACAACAACAACATCAACAACAACAAAAACGTCAAATAAACAACAACAACAACAACAACAACGTCAACAACAACAACTACGTCAAATAAACAACAACAACAACAACGTCAAATAAACAGCAACAACAATGTCACCCACAACAACGTCAAATAAATAACAACAACAATGTCAAATAAACAACAATACTAAAACAACATCAAATAAACAACAACAACAAGAACAACGTCAAAAACAACAACAATAACAATGTCAAATAAACAACAACAACAACAACGTCAACAACAACAACAATGTCAAATAAATAACAACAACAACAACGTCAACAACAAGAATAACGTCAAATAAACAACAACAACAACAACAACGTCAAATAAACAACAATGTCAACAACAACAACGTCAAATAAACAACAAAAACAACAATAACAACAACAACAAATAAACAACAACAAAAACAACAACAACATCAACAACAACAAAAACGTCAAATAAACAACAACAATGTCAACAACAACAACAACATCAACAACAACAAAAACGTCAAATAAACAACAACAACAACAACAACAACGTCAACAACAACAACTACGTCAAATAAACAACAACAACAACATCAAATAAACAACAACAACAACAATGTCACCCACAACAACGTCAAATAAATAACAACAACAATGTCAAATAAACAACAATATTAAAACAACGTCAAATAAACAACAACAACAACAACAACAATGTCAAATAAATTACAACAACAACAACAACAACGTCAACAACAACAACAATGTCAATTAAATAACAACAACGACATCAAATAAACAACAACAACAACGTCAACAACAACAACAACGTCAAATAAACAACAACAACATCAAATAAACAACAACAATAACAACAACGTCAAATAAACAACAAATAAGCAACAACAACAACAACAACAATGTCAAATAAACAATAACAACAACGTCAAATAAACAATAACAACAACAACATCAAATAAATAAAAACAACAACAACATCAAATAAACAACAACAATAACAACAACAACAACGTCAAATAAACAACAACAACAACAACAACAAAAATGTCAAATAAACAACAACAACAACATCAACAACAACAACTACGTCAAATAAACAACAACAACAACGTCAAATAAACAACAACAACAATGTCACCCACAACAACGTGAAATAAATAACAACAACAATGTCAAATAAACAACAATACTAAAACAACATCAAATAAACAACAACAACAACAACGTCAACAACAACAACAACAATGTCAAATAAACAACAACAACAACAACAACGTCAACAACAACAACAATGTCAAATAAATAACAACAACAACGTCAAATAAACAACAACAACAACGTCAGCAACAACAACGTCAAATAAACAACAACAACAACGTCAAATAGACAACAACAACAACAAAAACAACGTCAAATAAACAACAACAACAACAACAATGTCAACAACAATAACAATGTCAAATAAACAACAACAACAACGTCAACAACAACAACAATGTCAAATAAACAACAATAACAATATCAAATAAACAACAACAACAATGTCAAGAACAACAACAACAACGTCAAATAAACAACAACAACAAAAACAACTATGTCAACAACAACAACAACGTCAAATAAACAACAACAACAACGTCAACAACAACGTCAAATAAACAACAACAATAACAACAACAATGTCAAATAAAGAACAACAACATTAACGTCAAATAAACAACAACAACAACTTCAAATAAACTACAACAAAAAGAACGTCAACAACAACAACGTCAACAACCACAACAACGTCAAATAAACAACAACAACAACAACAATGTCAAATAAACAATAACAATAACAACAACAATGTCAAATAAATAACAAAAACAACGTCAAATAAACAACAACAACAATGTCACCCACAACAACGTCAAATAAATAACAACAACAATGTCAAATAAACAACAATACTAAAACAACATCAAATAAACAACAACAACAACGTCAACAACAACAACAACAACAACAATGTCAAATAAATAACAACAACAACAACGTTTACAACAACAACAATGTCAAATAAATAACAACATCAACGTCAAATAAACAACAACAACGTCAACAACATCAACAACGTCAAATAAACAACAACGTCAACAACAACAACAACGTCAAATAAACAACAACGTCAACAACCACAACAATGTCAAATAAACAACAACAAGAACTAAGTCAACAACAACAACAACAACGTCAACAACAACAACAACAACAACAACGTCAAATAAACAACAACAACGTCAAATAAACAACAACAACAACAACAACAACGTCAACAACAACAACTACGTCAAATAAACAACAACAACAACAACGTCAAGTAAACAACAACAACAATAATGTCACCCACAACAACGTCAAATAAATAACAACAACAATGTCAAATAAACAACAACAACAACAACGTCAACATCAACAACAATGTCAAATAAACAACAATAACAACGTCAAATAAACAATAACAACAACAATGTCAAGAACAACAACAACAACGTCAAATAAACAACAACAACAACAACGTCAACATCAACAACAATGTCAAATAAACAACAATAACAACGTCAAATAAACAACAACAACAACAATGTCAAGAACAACAACAACAACGTCAAATAAACAACAACAATATCAAATAAATAACAACAACAACGTCAAATTAACAACAACAACAACGTCAACAACAACAACATCAAATAAACAACAACAACAACGTCAAATAAACAACAACAACAACAACAACGTCAAATAAACAACAACAACAACAACAACAACAACGTCAACAACAACAACAATGTCAAATAAATAACAACAACACTGTCAACAACAACAACAATGTCAAATAAACAACAATAACAACGTCAAATAAACAACAACAACAACAATGTCAAGAACAACAACAACAACGTCAAATAAACAACAACAACAACAACAACAACAACGTCAACAACAACAACAATGTCAAATAAAGAACAACAACAACAACGTCAACAACAACAACAACGTCAAATAAACAACAACAACAACGTCAAATAAACAACAATGTCAACAACAACAACGTCAAATAAACAACAACAACAACAATAACAACAACAACAAATAAACAACAACAAAAACAACAACAACATCAACAACAACAAAAACGTCAAATAAACAACAACAATGTCAACAACAACAACAACATCAACAACAACAAAAACGTCAAATAAACAACAACAACAACAACAACAACAACAACAACAACGTCAACAACAACAACTACGTCAAATAAACAACAACAACAACATCAAATAAACAACAACAACAACAATGTCACCCACAACAACGTCAAATAAATAACAACAACAATGTCAAATAAACAACAATACTAAAACAACGTCAAATAAACAACAACAACAACAACGTCAACAACAACAACAATGTCAAATAAATTACAACAACAACAACGTCAACAACAACAACAATGTCAATTAAATAACAACAACGACATCAAATAAACAACAACAACAACGTCAACAACAACAACAACGTCAAATAAACAACAACAACATCAAATAAACAACAACAATAACAACAACGTCAAATAAACAACAAATAAGCAACAACAACAACAACAACAATGTCAAATAAACAACAACAACAACAACGTCAAATAAACAATAACAACAACAACGTCAAATAAATAAAAACAACAACAACATCAAATAAACAACAACAATAACAACAACAACAACGTCAAATAAACAACAACAACAACAACAACAAAAATGTCAAATAAACAACAACAACAACATCAACAACAACAACTACGTCAAATAAACAACAACAACAACGTCAAATAAACAACAACAACAATGTCACCCACAACAACGTGAAATAAATAACAACAACAATGTCAAATAAACAACAATACTAAAACAACATCAAATAAACAACAACAACAACAACGTCAACAACAACAACAACAATGTCAAATAAACAACAACAACAACAACAACGTCAACAACAACAACAATGTCAAATAAATAACAACAACAACGTCAAATAAACAACAACAACAACGTCAGCAACAACAACGTCAAATAAACAACAACAACAACGTCAAATAGACAACAACAACAACAAAAACAACGTCAAATAAACAACAACAACAACAACAATGTCAACAACAATAACAATGTCAAATAAACAACAACAACAACGTCAACAACAACAACAATGTCAAATAAACAACAATAACAATATCAAATAAACAACAACAACAATGTCAAGAACAACAACAACAACGTCAAATAAACAACAACAACAAAAACAACTATGTCAACAACAACAACAACGTCAAATAAACAACAACAACAACGTCAACAACAACGTCAAATAAACAACAACAATAACAACAACAATGTCAAATAAAGAACAACAACATTAACGTCAAATAAACAACAACAACAACTTCAAATAAACTACAACAAAAAGAACGTCAACAACAACAACGTCAACAACCACAACAACGTCAAATAAACAACAACAACAACAACAATGTCAAATAAACAATAACAATAACAACAACAATGTCAAATAAATAACAAAAACAACGTCAAATAAACAACAACAACAATGTCACCCACAACAACGTCAAATAAATAACAACAACAATGTCAAATAAACAACAATACTAAAACAACATCAAATAAACAACAACAACAACGTCAACAACAACAACAACAACAACAATGTCAAATAAATAACAACAACAACAACGTTTACAACAACAACAATGTCAAATAAATAACAACATCAACGTCAAATAAACAACAACAACGTCAACAACATCAACAACGTCAAATAAACAACAACGTCAACAACAACAACAACGTCAAATAAACAACAACGTCAACAACCACAACAATGTCAAATAAACAACAACAAGAACTAAGTCAACAACAACAACAACAACGTCAACAACAACAACAACAACAACAACGTCAAATAAACAACAACAACGTCAAATAAACAACAACAACAACAACAACAACGTCAACAACAACAACTACGTCAAATAAACAACAACAACAACAACGTCAAGTAAACAACAACAACAATAATGTCACCCACAACAACGTCAAATAAATAACAACAACAATGTCAAATAAACAACAACAACAACAACGTCAACATCAACAACAATGTCAAATAAACAACAATAACAACGTCAAATAAACAATAACAACAACAATGTCAAGAACAACAACAACAACGTCAAATAAACAACAACAACAACAACGTCAACATCAACAACAATGTCAAATAAACAACAATAACAACGTCAAATAAACAACAACAACAACAATGACAAGAACAACAACAACAACGTCAACTAAACAACAACAATATCAAATAAATAACAACAACAACGTCAAATTAACAACAACAACAACGTCAACAACAACAACATCAAATAAACAACAACAACAACGTCAAATAAACAACAACAACAACAACAACGTCAAATAAACAACAACAACAACAACAACAACGTCAACAACAACAACAATGTCAAATAAATAACAACAACACTGTCAACAACAACAACAATGTCAAATAAACAACAATAACAACGTCAAATAAACAACAACAACAACAATGTCAAGAACAACAACAACAACGTCAAATAAACAACAACAACAACAACAACAACAACGTCAACAACAACAACAATGTCAAATAAAGAACAACAACAACAACGTCAACAACAACAACAACGTCAAATAAACAACAACAACAACGTCAAATAAACAACAATGTCAACAACAACAACGTCAAATAAACAACAACAACAACAATAACAACAACAACAAATAAACAACAACAAAAACAACAACAACATCAACAACAACAAAAACGTCAAATAAACAACAACAATGTCAACAACAACAACAACATCAACAACAACAAAAACGTCAAATAAACAACAACAACAACAACAACAACAACAACAACAACGTCAACAACAACAACTACGTCAAATAAACAACAACAACAACATCAAATAAACAACAACAACAACAATGTCACCCACAACAACGTCAAATAAATAACAACAACAATGTCAAATAAACAACAATACTAAAACAACGTCAAATAAACAACAACAACAACAACGTCAACAACAACAACAATGTCAAATAAATTACAACAACAACAACGTCAACAACAACAACAATGTCAATTAAATAACAACAACGACATCAAATAAACAACAACAACAACGTCAACAACAACAACAACGTCAAATAAACAACAACAACATCAAATAAACAACAACAATAACAACAACGTCAAATAAACAACAAATAAGCAACAACAACAACAACAACAATGTCAAATAAACAACAACAACAACAACGTCAAATAAACAATAACAACAACAACGTCAAATAAATAAAAACAACAACAACATCAAATAAACAACAACAATAACAACAACAACAACGTCAAATAAACAACAACAACAACAACAACAACAACAACAAAAATGTCAAATAAACAACAACAACAACGTCAACAACAACAACTACGTCAAATAAACAACAACAACAACGTCAAATAAACAACAACAACAATGTCACCCACAACAACGTGAAATAAATAACAACAACAATGTCAAATAAACAACAATACTAAAACAACATCAAATAAACAACAACAACAACAACGTCAACAACAACAACAACAATGTCAAATAAACAACAACAACAACAACAACAACAACAACAACGTCAACAACAACAACAATGTCAAATAAATAACAACAACAACTTCAAATAAACAACAACAACAACGTCAGCAACAACAACGTCAAATAAACAACAACAACAACGTCAAATAGACAACAACAACAACAACAACAACAACAACAACGTCAAATAAACAACAACAACAACAATGTCAACAACAATAACAATGTCAAATAAACAACAACAACAACGTCAACAACAACAACAATGTCAAATAAACAACAATAACAACATCAAATAAACAACAACAACAATGTCAAGAACAACAACAACAACGTCAAATAAACAACAACAACAACAACAACTATGTCAACAACACCAACAACGTCAAATAAACAACAACAACAACAACGTCAACAACAACGTCAAATAAACAACAACAATAACAACAACAATGTCAAATAAACAACAACAACATTAACGTCAAATAAACAACAACAACAACGTCAAATAAACAACAACAAAAACAACGTCAACAACAACAACGTCAACAACAACAACAACGTCAAATAAACAACAACAACAACAACAATGTCAAATAAACAATAACAATAACAACAACAATGTCAAATAAACAACAAAAACAACGTCAAATAAACAACAATAACAATGTCACCCACAACAACGTCAAATAAATAACAACAACAATGTCAAATAAACAACAATACTAAAACAACATCAAATAAACAACAACAACAACGTCAACAACAACAACAACAATGTCAAATAAATAACAACAACAACAACGTTTACAACAACAACAATGTCAAATAAATAACAACATCAACGTCAAATAAACAACAACAACGTCAACAACATCAACAACGTCAAATAAACAACAACGTCAACAACAACAACAACGTCAAATAAACAACAACGTCAACAACCACAACAATGTCAAATAAACAACAACAAGAACTAAGTCAACAACAACAACAACAACGTTAACAACACTAACAACAACGTCAAATAAACAACAACAACAACAACGTCAAATAAACAACAATAATAACAACGTCAACAATAACAACAACGTCAAATAAACAACAACAACAACTATGTCAACAACAACAACGTCAAATAAACAACAACAACGTCAACAACAACAACAACGTCAAATAAACAACAACAACAACAACGTCAAACAAACAACAACAACAACAACAACAACAACGTCAAATAAAGAAACAACAACAACGTCAAATAAACAACAACAAAAACAACGTCAACAACAACAACGTCAAATAAATAACAACAACGTCAACAAAGACAACAACGTCAAATAAAGAACAACAACAACATCAAATAAACAATAACAACAACAACAACAACAATGTCAAATAAACAACAACAACAACAACAACAACGTCAAATAAACAACAACAACAACGTCAACAACAACAACGTCAAATAAACAACAACAACAACAACAACAACAACGTCAAATAAACAACAACAACAACAACAATAACAACAACAACAACGTCAAATAAACAACAACAACAATGTCACCCACAACAACGTCAAATAAATAACAACAACAATGTCAAATAAACAACAATACTAAAACAACATCAAATAAACAACAACAACAACGTCAACAACAACAACAACAACAATGTCAAATAAATAACAACAACAACAACGTTTACAACAACAACAATGTCAAATAAATAACAACATCAACGTCAAATAAACAACAACAACGTCAACAACATCAACAACGTCAAATAAACAACAACGTCAACAACAACAACAACGTCAAATAAACAACAACGTCAACAACCACAACAATGTCAAATAAACAACAACAAGAACTAAGTCAACAACAACAACAACAACGTCAACAACAACAACAACAACAACAACGTCAAATAAACAACAACAACGTCAAATAAACAACAACAACAACAACAACAACGTCAACAACAACAACTACGTCAAATAAACAACAACAACAACAACGTCAAGTAAACAACAACAACAATAATGTCACCCACAACAACGTCAAATAAATAACAACAACAATGTCAAATAAACAACAACAACAACAACGTCAACATCAACAACAATGTCAAATAAACAACAATAACAACGTCAAATAAACAACAACAACAACAATGTCAAGAACAACAACAACAACGTCAAATAAACAACAACAACAACAACGTCAACATCAACAACAATGTCAAATAAACAACAATAACAACGTCAAATAAACAACAACAACAACAATGTCAAGAACAACAACAACAACGTCAAATAAACAACAACAATATCAAATAAATAACAACAACAACGTCAAATTAACAACAACAACAACGTCAACAACAACAACATCAAATAAACAACAACAACAACGTCAAATAAACAACAACAACAACAACAACGTCAAATAAACAACAACAACAACAACAACAACAACGTCAACAACAACAACAATGTCAAATAAATAACAACAACACTGTCAACAACAACAACAATGTCAAATAAACAACAATAACAACGTCAAATAAACAACAACAACAACAACAATGTCAAGAACAACAACAACAACGTCAAATAAACAACAACAACAACAACAACAACAACGTCAACAACAACAACAATGTCAAATAAAGAACAACAACAACAACGTCAACAACAACAACAACGTCAAATAAACAACAACAACAACGTCAAATAAACAACAATGTCAACAATAACAACGTCAAATAAACAACAACAACAACAATAACAACAACAACAAATAAACAACAACAAAAACAACAACAACATCAACAACAACAAAAACGTCAAATAAACAACAACAATGTCAACAACAACAACAACATCAACAACAACAAAAACGTCAAATAAACAACAACAACAACAACAACAACAACAACAACGTCAACAACAACAACTACGTCAAATAAACAACAACAACAACATCAAATAAACAACAACAACAACAATGTCACCCACAACAACGTCAAATAAATAACAACAACAATGTCAAATAAACAACAATACTAAAACAACGTCAAAAAAACAACAACAACAACAACGTCAACAACAACAACAATGTCAAATAAATTACAACAACAACAACGTCAACAACAACAACAATGTCAATTAAATAACAACAACGACATCAAATAAACAACAACAACAACGTCAACAACAACAACAACGTCAAATAAACAACAACAACATCAAATAAACAACAACAATAACAACAACGTCAAATAAACAACAAATAAGCAACAACAACAACAACAACAATGTCAAATAAACAACAACAACAACAACGTCAAATAAACAATAACAACAACAACGTCAAATAAATAAAAACAACAACAACATCAAATAAACAACAACAATAACAACAACAACAACGTCAAATAAACAACAACAACAACAACAACAACAACAACAAAAATGTCAAATAAACAACAACAACAACGTCAACAACAACAACTACGTCAAATAAACAACAACAACAACATCAAATAAACAACAACAACAATGTCACCCACAACAACGTGAAATAAATAACAACAACAATGTCAAATAAACAACAATACTAAAACAACATCAAATAAACAACAACAACAACAACGTCAACAACAACAACAACAATGTCAAATAAACAAGAACAACAACAACAACAACGTCAACAACAACAACAATGTCAAATAAATAACAACAACAACTTCAAATAAACAACAACAACAACGTCAGCAACAACAACGTCAAATAAACAACAACAACAACGTCAAATAGACAACAACAACAACAACAACAACAACAACAACGTCAAATAAACAACAACAACAACAATGTCAACAACAATAACAATGTCAAATAAACAACAACAACAACGTCAACAACAACAACAATGTCAAATAAACAACAATAACAACATCAAATAAACAACAACAACAATGTCAAGAACAACAACAACAACGTCAAATAAACAACAACAACAACAACAACTATGTCAACAACACCAACAACGTCAAATAAACAACAACAACAACAACGTCAACAACAACGTCAAATAAACAACAACAATAACAACAACAATGTCAAATAAACAACAACAACATTAACGTCAAATAAACAACAACAACAACGTCAAATAAACAACAACAACAACAACGTCAACAACAACAACAACGTCAAATAAACAACAACAACAACAACAATGTCAAATAAACAATAACAATAACAACAACAATGTCAAATAAACAACAAAAACAACGTCAAATAAACAACAATAACAATGTCACCCACAACAACGTCAAATAAATAACAACAACAATGTCAAATAAACAACAATACTAAAACAACATCAAATAAACAACAACAACAACGTCAACAACAACAACAACAATGTCAAATAAATAACAACAACAACAACGTTTACAACAACAACAATGTCAAATAAATAACAACAACAACGTCAAATAAACAACAACATCAACAACCACAACAATGTCAAATAAACAACAACAAGAACTAAGTCAACAACAACAACAACAACGTTAACAACACTAACAACAACGTCAAATAAACAACAACAACAACAACAACGTCAAATAAACAACAATAATAACAACGTCAACAATAACAACAACGTCAAATAAACAACAACAACAACTATGTCAACAACAACAACGTCAAATAAACAACAACAACGTCAACAACAACAACAACGTCAAATAAACAACAACAACAACAACGTCAAACAAACAACAACAACAACAACAACGTCAAATAAAGAAACAACAACAACGTCAAATAAACAACAACAAAAACAACGTCAACAACAACAACGTCAAATAAATAACAACAACGTCAACAAAGACAACAACGTCAAATAAAGAACAACAACAACATCAAATAAACAATAACAACAACAACAACAACAATGTCAAATAAACAACAACAACAACAACAACAACGTCAAATAAACAACAACAACAACGTCAACAACAACAACGTCAAATAAACAACAACAACAACAACAACAACATCAAATAAACAACAACAATAACAACAACAACAACGGCAAATAAACAACAACAACAACAACAACGTCAAATAAACAACAACAACAATGTCAAATAAACAACAACAATAACAACAACAACAACGTCAAATAAACAACAAAAACAACAACAACAACATCAACAACAACAAAAACGTCAAATAAACAACAACAACAACAACAACAACGTCAACAACAACAACTACGTCAAATAAACAACAACAACAACAACGTCAAATAAACAGCAACAACAATGTCACCCACAACAACGTCAAATAAATAACAACAACAATGTCAAATAAACAACAATACTAAAACAACATCAAATAAACAACAACAACAAGAACAACGTCAAAAACAACAACAATAACAATGTCAAATAAACAACAACAACAACAACGTCAACAACAACAACAATGTCAAATAAATAACAACAACAACAACGTCAACAACAAGAATAACGTCAAATAAACAACAACAACAACAACAACAACGTCAAATAAACAACAATGTCAACAACAACAACGTCAAATAAACAACAACAACAACAATAACAACAACAACAAATAAACAACAACAAAAACAACAACAACATCAACAACAACAAAAACGTCAAATAAACAACAACAATGTCAACAACAACAACAACATCAACAACAACAAATACGTCAAATAAACAACAACAACAACAACAACAACGTCAACAACAACAACTACGTCAAATAAACAACAACAACAACATCAAATAAACAACAACAACAACAATGTCACCCACAACAACGTCAAATAAATAACAACAACAATGTCAAATAAACAACAATATTAAAACAACGTCAAATAAACAACAACAACAACAACAACAACAATGTCAAATAAATTACAACAACAACAACAACAACAACGTCAACAACAACAACAATGTCAATTAAATAACAACAACGACATCAAATAAACAACAACAACAACGTCAACAACAACAACAACGTCAAATAAACAACAACAACATCAAATAAACAACAACAATAACAACAACGTCAAATAAACAACAAATAAGCAACAACAACAACAACAACAACATCAAATAAACAACAACAATAACAACAACAACAACGTCAAATAAACAACAACAACAACAACAATAACAACAAAAATGTCAAATAAACAACAACAACAACATCAACAACAACAACTACGTCAAATAAACAACAACAACAACGTCAAATAAACAACAACAACAATGTCACCCACAACAACGTGAAATAAATAACAACAACAATGTCAAATAAACAACAATACTAAAACAACATCAAATAAACAACAACAACAACAACGTCAACAACAACAACAACAATGTCAAATAAACAACAACAACAACAACAACAACGTCAACAACAACAACAATGTCAAATAAATAACAACAAAAACGTCAAATAAACAACAACAACAACGTCAGCAACAACAACGTCAAATAAACAACAACAACAACGTCAAATAGACAACAACAACAACAAAAACAACGTCAAATAAACAACAACAATGTCAACAACAATTACAATGTCAAATAAACAACAACAACAACGTCAACAACAACAACAATGTCAAATAAACAACAATAACAACATCAAATAAACAACAACAACAATGTCAAGAACAACAACAACAACGTCAAATAAACAACAACAACAAAAACAACTATGTCAACAACAACAACAACGTCAAATAAACAACAACAACAACGTCAACAACAACGTCAAATAAACAACAACAATAACAACAACAATGTCAAATAAAGAACAACAACATTAACGTCAAATAAACAACAACAACAACTTCAAATAAACTACAACAAAAACAACGTCAACAACAACAACGTCAACAACCACAACAACGTCAAATAAACAACAACAACAACAACAATGTCAAATAAACAATAACAATAACAACAACAATGTCAAATAAATAACAAAAACAACGTCAAATAAACAACAACAACAATGTCACCCACAACAACGTCAAATAAATAACAACAACAATGTCAAATAAACAACAATACTAAAACAACATCAAATAAACAACAACAACAACGTCAACAACAACAACAACAACAATGTCAAATAAATAACAACAACAACAACGTTTACAACAACAACAATGTCAAATAAATAACAACATCAACGTCAAATAAACAACAACAACGTCAACAACATCAACAACGTCAAATAAACAACAACGTCAACAACAACAACAACGTCAAATAAACAACAACGTCAACAACCACAACAATGTCAAATAAACAACAACAAGAACTAAGTCAACAACAACAACAACAACGTTAACAACACTAACAACAACGTCAAATAAACAACAACAACAACAACAACGTCAAATAAACAACAATAATAACAACGTCAACAATAACAACAACGTCAAATAAACAACAACAACAACTATGTCAACAACAACAACGTCAAATAAACAACAACAACGTCAACAACAACAACAACGTCAAATAAACAACAACAACAACAACGTCAAACAAACAACAACAACAACAACAACGTCAAATAAAGAAACAACAACAACGTCAAATAAACAACAACAAAAACAACGTCAACAACAACAACGTCAAATAAATAACAACAACGTCAACAAAGACAACAACGTCAAATAAAGAACAACAACAACATCAAATAAACAATAACAACAACAACAACAACAATGTCAAATAAACAACAACAACAACAACAACAACGTCAAATAAACAACAACAACAACGTCAACAACAACAACGTCAAATAAACAACAACAACAACAACAACAACATCAAATAAACAACAACAACAACAACAATAACAACAACAACAACGGCAAATAAACAACAACAACAACAACAACGTCAAATAAACAACAACAACAATGTCAAATAAACAACAACAATAACAACAACAACAACGTCAAATAAACAACAAAAACAACAACAACAACATCAACAACAACAAAAACGTCAAATAAACAACAACAACAACAACAACAACGTCAACAACAACAACTACGTCAAATAAACAACAACAACAACAACGTCAAATAAACAGCAACAACAATGTCACCCACAACAACGTCAAATAAATAACAACAACAATGTCAAATAAACAACAATACTAAAACAACATCAAATAAACAACAACAACAAGAACAACGTCAAAAACAACAACAATAACAATGTCAAATAAACAACAACAACAACAACGTCAACAACAACAACAATGTCAAATAAATAACAACAACAACAACGTCAACAACAAGAATAACGTCAAATAAACAACAACAACAACAACAACAACGTCAAATAAACAACAATGTCAACAACAACAACGTCAAATAAACAACAACAACAACAATAACAACAACAACAAATAAACAACAACAAAAACAACAACAACATCAACAACAACAAAAACGTCAAATAAACAACAACAATGTCAACAACAACAACAACATCAACAACAACAAATACGTCAAATAAACAACAACAACAACAACAACAACGTCAACAACAACAACTACGTCAAATAAACAACAACAACAACATCAAATAAACAACAACAACAACAATGTCACCCACAACAACGTCAAATAAATAACAACAACAATGTCAAATAAACAACAATATTAAAACAACGTCAAATAAACAACAACAACAACAACAACAACAATGTCAAATAAATTACAACAACAACAACAACAACAACGTCAACAACAACAACAATGTCAATTAAATAACAACAACGACATCAAATAAACAACAACAACAACGTCAACAACAACAACAACGTCAAATAAACAACAACAACATCAAATAAACAACAACAATAACAACAACGTCAAATAAACAACAAATAAGCAACAACAACAACAACAACAACATCAAATAAACAACAACAATAACAACAACAACAACGTCAAATAAACAACAACAACAACAACAACAACAAAAATGTCAAATAAACAACAACAACAACATCAACAACAACAACTACGTCAAATAAACAACAACAACAACGTCAAATAAACAACAACAACAATGTCACCCACAACAACGTGAAATAAATAACAACAACAATGTCAAATAAACAACAATACTAAAACAACATCAAATAAACAACAACAACAACAACGTCAACAACAACAACAACAATGTCAAATAAACAACAACAACAACAACAACAACGTCAACAACAACAACAATGTCAAATAAATAACAACAAAAACGTCAAATAAACAACAACAACAACGTCAGCAACAACAACGTCAAATAAACAACAACAACAACGTCAAATAGACAACAACAACAACAAAAACAACGTCAAATAAACAACAACAATGTCAACAACAATAACAATGTCAAATAAACAACAACAACAACGTCAACAACAACAACAATGTCAAATAAACAACAATAACAACATCAAATAAACAACAACAACAATGTCAAGAACAACAACAACAACGTCAAATAAACAACAACAACAAAAACAACTATGTCAACAACAACAACAACGTCAAATAAACAACAACAACAACGTCAACAACAACGTCAAATAAACAACAACAATAACAACAACAATGTCAAATAAAGAACAACAACATTAACGTCAAATAAACAACAACAACAACTTCAAATAAACTACAACAAAAACAACGTCAACAACAACAACGTCAACAACCACAACAACGTCAAATAAACAACAACAACAACAACAATGTCAAATAAACAATAACAATAACAACAACAATGTCAAATAAATAACAAAAACAACGTCAAATAAACAACAACAACAATGTCACCCACAACAACGTCAAATAAATAACAACAACAATGTCAAATAAACAACAATACTAAAACAACATCAAATAAACAACAACAACAACGTCAACAACAACAACAACAACAATGTCAAATAAATAACAACAACAACAACGTTTACAACAACAACAATGTCAAATAAATAACAACATCAACGTCAAATAAACAACAACAACGTCAACAACATCAACAACGTCAAATAAACAACAACGTCAACAACAACAACAACGTCAAATAAACAACAACGTCAACAACCACAACAATGTCAAATAAACAACAACAAGAACTAAGTCAACAACAACAACAACAACGTTAACAACACTAACAACAACGTCAAATAAACAACAACAACAACAACAACGTCAAATAAACAACAATAATAACAACGTCAACAATAACAACAACGTCAAATAAACAACAACAACAACTATGTCAACAACAACAACGTCAAATAAACAACAACAACGTCAACAACAACAACAACGTCAAATAAACAACAACAACAACAACGTCAAACAAACAACAACAACAACAACAACGTCAAATAAAGAAACAACAACAACGTCAAATAAACAACAACAAAAACAACGTCAACAACAACAACGTCAAATAAATAACAACAACGTCAACAAAGACAACAACGTCAAATAAAGAACAACAACAACATCAAATAAACAATAACAACAACAACAACAACAATGTCAAATAAACAACAACAACAACAACAACAACGTCAAATAAACAACAACAACAACGTCAACAACAACAACGTCAAATAAACAACAACAACAACAACAACAACATCAAATAAACAACAACAACAACAACAATAACAACAACAACAACGGCAAATAAACAACAACAACAACAACAACGTCAAATAAACAACAACAACAATGTCAAATAAACAACAACAATAACAACAACAACAACGTCAAATAAACAACAAAAACAACAACAACAACATCAACAACAACAAAAACGTCAAATAAACAACAACAACAACAACAACAACGTCAACAACAACAACTACGTCAAATAAACAACAACAACAACAACGTCAAATAAACAGCAACAACAATGTCACCCACAACAACGTCAAATAAATAACAACAACAATGTCAAATAAACAACAATACTAAAACAACATCAAATAAACAACAACAACAAGAACAACGTCAAAAACAACAACAATAACAATGTCAAATAAACAACAACAACAACAACGTCAACAACAACAACAATGTCAAATAAATAACAACAACAACAACGTCAACAACAAGAATAACGTCAAATAAACAACAACAACAACAACAACAACGTCAAATAAACAACAATGTCAACAACAACAACGTCAAATAAACAACAACAACAACAATAACAACAACAACAAATAAACAACAACAAAAACAACAACAACATCAACAACAACAAAAACGTCAAATAAACAACAACAATGTCAACAACAACAACAACATCAACAACAACAAATACGTCAAATAAACAACAACAACAACAACAACAACGTCAACAACAACAACTACGTCAAATAAACAACAACAACAACATCAAATAAACAACAACAACAACAATGTCACCCACAACAACGTCAAATAAATAACAACAACAATGTCAAATAAACAACAATATTAAAACAACGTCAAATAAACAACAACAACAACAACAACAACAATGTCAAATAAATTACAACAACAACAACAACAACAACGTCAACAACAACAACAATGTCAATTAAATAACAACAACGACATCAAATAAACAACAACAACAACGTCAACAACAACAACAACGTCAAATAAACAACAACAACATCAAATAAACAACAACAATAACAACAACGTCAAATAAACAACAAATAAGCAACAACAACAACAACAACAACATCAAATAAACAACAACAATAACAACAACAACAACGTCAAATAAACAACAACAACAACAACAACAACAAAAATGTCAAATAAACAACAACAACAACATCAACAACAACAACTACGTCAAATAAACAACAACAACAACGTCAAATAAACAACAACAACAATGTCACCCACAACAACGTGAAATAAATAACAACAACAATGTCAAATAAACAACAATACTAAAACAACATCAAATAAACAACAACAACAACAACGTCAACAACAACAACAACAATGTCAAATAAACAACAACAATGTCAACAACAATAACAATGTCAAATAAACAACAACAACAACGTCAACAACAACAACAATGTCAAATAAACAACAATAACAACATCAAATAAACAACAACAACAATGTCAAGAACAACAACAACAACGTCAAATAAACAACAACAACAAAAACAACTATGTCAACAACAACAACAACGTCAAATAAACAACAACAACAACGTCAACAACAACGTCAAATAAACAACAACAATAACAACAGCAATGTCAAATAAAGAACAACAACATTAACGTCAAATAAACAACAACAACAACTTCAAATAAACTACAACAAAAACAACGTCAACAACAACAACGTCAACAACCACAACAACGTCAAATAAACAACAACAACAACAACAATGTCAAATAAACAATAACAATAACAACAACAATGTCAAATAAATAACAAAAACAACGTCAAATAAACAACAACAACAATGTCACCCACAACAACGTCAAATAAATAACAACAACAATGTCAAATAAACAACAATACTAAAACAACATCAAATAAACAACAACAACAACGTCAACAACAACAACAACAACAATGTCAAATAAATAACAACAACAACAACGTTTTCAACAACAACAATGTCAAATAAATAACAACATCAACGTCAAATAAACAACAACAACGTCAACAACATCAACAACGTCAAATAAACAACAACGTCAACAACAACAACAACGTCAAATAAACAACAACGTCAACAACCACAACAATGTCAAATAAACAACAACAAGAACTAAGTCAACAACAACAACAACAACGTCAACAACAACAACAACAACGTCAAATAAACAACAACAACGTCAAATAAACAACAACAACAACAACAACAACGTCAACAACAACAACTACGTCAAATAAACAACAACAACAACAACGTCAAATAAACAACAACAACAATAATGTCACCCACAACAACGTCAAATAAATAACAACAACAATGTCAAATAAACAACAACAACAACAACAACGTCAACATCAACAACAATGTCAAATAAACAACAATAACAACGTCAAATAAACAACAACAACAACAATGTCAAGAACAACAACAACAACGTCAAATAAACAACAACAACAACAACGTCAACATCAACAACAATGTCAAATAAACAACAATAACAACGTCAAATAAACAACAACAACAACAATGTCAAGAACAACAACAACAACGTCAAATAAACAACAACAATATCAAATAAATAACAACAACAACGTCAAATTAACAACAACAACAACGTCAACAACAACAACATCAAATAAACAACAACAACAACGTCAAATAAACAACAACAACAACAACGTCAAATAAACAACAACAACAACAACAACAACGTCAACAACAACAACAATGTCAAATAAACAACAACAACACTGTCAACAACAACAACAATGTCAAATAAACAACAATAACAACGTCAAATAAACAACAACAACAACAATGTCAAGAACAACAACAACAACGTCAAATAAACAACAACAACAACAACTATGTCAACAACAACAACAACGTCAAATAAACAACAACAACAACAACGTCAACAGCAACGTCAAATAAACAACAACAATAACAACAACAATGTCAAATAAACAACAACAACATTAACGTCAAATAAACAACAACAACAACGTCAAATAAACAACAACAAAAACAACGTCAACAACAACAACAACGTCAACAACAACAACAACGTCAAATAAACAACAACAACAACAACGTCAAATAAACAATAACAATAACAACAACAATGTCAAATAAACAACAACAACAACGTCAAATAAACAACAACAACAATGTCACCCACAACAACGTCAAATAAATAACAACAACAATGTCAAATAAACAACAATACTAAAACAACATCAAATAAACAACAACAACAACAACGTCAACAACAACAACAACAATAATGTCAAATAAATAACAACAACAACAACGTCAACAACAACAACAATGTCAAATAAATAACAACAACAACGTCAAATAAACAACAACAACAACGTCGAATAAACAACAACGTCAACAACAACAACAACGTCAAATAAACAACAACGTCAACAACAACAACAATGTCAAATAAACAACAACAACAACCACGTCAAATAAACAACAACAACAACATCAAATAAACAATAACAACAACAACAACAATGTCAAATAAACAACAACAACAACGTCAAATAAACAACAACAACAACACCGTAAAATAAACAACAACAACAACGTCAAATAAACAACAAAAACAACAACAACGTCAAATAAACAACAACAACAACAACAACATCAACGTCAAATAAACAACAACAACAACAACAACAACGTCAAATAAATAACAACAACAACAACAATAACAACAACAACAACGTCAAATAAACAACAACAACAACAACAACGTCAAATAAACAACAACAACAATGTCAAATAAACAACAACAATAACAACAACAACAACGTCAAATAAACAACAACAACAACAACAACAACATCAACAACAACAAAAACGTCAAATAAACAACAACAACAACAACAACAACGTCAACAACAACAACTACGTCAAATAAACAACAACAACAACAACAACGTCAAATAAACAGCAACAACAATGTCACCCACAACAACGTCAAATAAATAACAACAACAATGTCAAATAAACAACAATACTAAAACAACATCAAATAAACAACAACAACAAGAACAACGTCAAAAACAACAACAATAACAATGTCAAATAAACAACAACAACAACAACGTCAACAACAACAACAATGTCAAATAAATAACAACAACAACAACGTCAACAACAACAACAACGTCAAATAAACAACAACAACGTCAACAACAACAACAACGTCAAATAAACAACAACAATAACAACGTCAACAACAAAAACAACGTCAACAACAACAACTTCAAATAAACAACAACAACGTCAACAAAGACAACAACGTCAAATAAAGAACAACAACAACATCAAATAAACAATAACAACAACAACAACAATGTCAAATAAACAACAACAACAACAACAACAACGTCAAATAAACAACAACAACAACGTCAACAACAACAACGTCAAATAAACAACAACAACAACAACAACAACAACGTCAAATAAACAACAACAACAATAACAACAACAACAACGTCAAATAAACAACAACAACAACAACAACAACGTCAAATAAACAACAACAACAATGTCAAATAAACAACAACAATAACAACAACAACAACGTCAAATAAACAACAACAACAACAACAACAACATCAACAACAACAAAAACGTCAAATAAACAACAACAACAACAACAACGTCAACAACAACAACTACGTCAAATAAACAACAACAACAACAACGTCAAATAAACAGCAACAACAATGTCACCAACAACAACGTCAAATAAATAACAACAACAATGTAAAATAAACAACAATACTAAAACAACATCAAATAAACAACAACAACAAGAACAACGTCAAAAACAACAACAATAACAATGTCAAATAAACAACAACAACAACAACAACAACAACAACAACAACAATGTCAAATAAAGAACAACAACAACAACGTCAACAACAACAACAACGTCAAATAAACAACAACAACAACGTCAAATAAACAACAATGTCAACAACAACAACGTCAAATAAACAACAACAACAACAATAACAACAACAACAAATAAACAACAACAAAAACAACAACAACATCAACAACAACAAAAACGTCAAATAAACAACAACAATGTCAACAACAACAACAACATCAACAACAACAAAAACGTCAAATAAACAACAACAACAACAACAACAACGTCAACAACAACAACTACGTCAAATAAACAACAACAACAACATCAAATAAACAACAACAACAACAATGTCACCCACAACAGCGTCAAATAAATAACAACAACAATGTCAAATAAACAACAATACTAAAACAACGTCAAATAAACAACAACAACAACAACAACGTCAACAACAACAACAATGTCAAATAAATTACAACAACAACAACAACAACGTCAACAACAACAACAATGTCAATTAAATAACAACAACGACATCAAATAAACAACAACAACAACGTCAACAACAACAACAACGTCAAATAAACAACAACAACATCAAATAAACAACAACAATAACAACAACGTCAAATAAACAACAAATAAGCAACAACAACAACAACAACAATGTCAAATAAACAACAACAACAACGTCAAATAAACAATAACAACAACAACGTCAAATAAATAAAAACAACAACAACATCAAATAAACAACAACAATAACAACAACAACGTCAAATAAACAACAACAACAACAACAACAACAACAAAAATGTCAAATAAACAACAAAAACAACAACGTCAACAACAACAACTACGTCAAATAAACAACAACAACTACGTCAAATAAACAACAACAACAATGTCACCCACAACAACGTGAAATAAATAACAACAACAATGTCAAATAAACAACAATACTAAAACAACATCAAATAAACAACAACAACAACAACGTCAACAACAACAACAACAATGTCAAATAAACAACAACAACAACAACAACGTCAACAACAACAACAATGTCAAATAAATAACAACAACAACTTCAAATAAACAACAACAACAACGTCAGCAACAACAACGTCAAATAAACAACAACAACAACGTCAGCAACAACAACGTCAAATAAACAACAACAACAACGTCAAATAGACAACAACAACAACAACAACAACGTCAAATAAACAACAACAACAACAATGTCAACAACAATAACAATGTCAAATAAACAACAACAACAACGTCAACAACAACAACAATGTCAAATAAACAACATTAACAACATCAAATAAACAACAACAACAATGTCAAGAACAACAACAACAACGTCAAATAAACAACAACAACAACAACAACAACTATGTCAACAACACCAACAACGTCAAATAAACAACAACAACAACAACAACGTCAACAACAACGTCAAATAAACAACAACAATAACAACAACAATGTCAAATAAACAACAACAACATTAACGTCAAATAAACAACAACAACAACGTCAAATAAACAACAACAAAAACAACGTCAACAACAACAACGTCAACAACAACAACAACGTCAAATAAACAACAACAACAACAACAATGTCAAATAAACAATAACAATAACAACAACAATGTCAAATAAACAACAAAAACAACGTCAAATAAACAACAACAACAATGTCACCCACAACAACGTCAAATAAATAACAACAACATAGTCAAATAAACAACAATACTAAAACAACATCAAATAAACAACAACAACAACAACGTCAACAACAACAACAACAACAATGTCAAATAAATAACAACAACAACAACGTTTACAACAACAACAATGTCAAATAAATAACAACATCAACGTCAAATAAACAACAAAAACGTCAACAACATCAACAACGTCAAATAAACAACAACGTCAACAACAACAACAACGTCAAATAAACAACAACGTCAACAACCACAACAATGTCAAATAAACAACAACAAGAACTAAGTCAACAACAACAACAACAACGTCAACAACAACAACAACAACACAAATAAACAACAACAACAACAACAACGTCAAATAAACAACAATAATAACAACGTCAACAATAACAACAACGTCAAATAAACAACAACAACAACTATGTCAACAACAACAACGTCAAATAAACAACAACAACGTCAACAACAACAACAACGTCAAATAAACAACAACAACAACAACAACGTCAAACAAACAACAACAACAACAACAACAGCAACAACAACAACAACAACGTCAAATAAAGAAACAACAACAACGTCAAATAAACAACAACAAAAACAACGTCAACAACAACAACGTCAAATAAATAACAACAACGTCAACAAAGACAACAACGTCAAATAAAGAACAACAACAACATCAAATAAACAATAACAACAACAACAACAATGTCAAATAAACAACAACAACAACAACAACAACGTCAAATAAACAACAACAACAACGTCAACAACAACAACGTCAAATAAACAACAACAACAACAACAACAACGTCAAATAAACAACAACAACAACAACAACAATAACAACAACAACAACGTCAAATAAACAACAACAACAACAACAACGTCAAATAAACAACAACAACAATGTCAAATAAACAACAACAATAACAACAACAACAACGTCAAATAAACAACAACAACAACAACAACATCAACAACAACAAAAACGTCAAATAAACAACAACAACAACAACAACGTCAACAACAACAACTACGTCAAATAAACAACAACAACAACAACGTCAAATAAACAGCAACAACAATGTCACCCACAACAACGTCAAATAAATAACAACAACAATGTCAAATAAACAACAATACTAAAACAACATCAAATAAACAACAACAACAAGAACAACGTCAAAAACAACAACAATAACAATGTCAAATAAACAACAACAACAACAACGTCAACAACAACAACAATGTCAAATAAATAACAACAACAACAACGTCAACAACAACAACAACGTCAAATAAACAACAACAACAACAACGTCAAATAAACAACAATGTCAACAACAACAACGTCAAATAAACAACAACAACAACAATAACAACAACAACAAATAAACAACAACAAAAACAACAACAACATCAACAACAACAAAAACTTCAAATAAACAACAACAATGTCAACAACAACAACAACATCAACAACAACAAAAACGTCAAATAAACAACAACAACAACAACGTCAACAACAACAACGTCAAATAAACAACAACAACAACAACAAGAACGTCAACAACAACAACAATGTCAAATAAATAACAACAACAACGTCAAATAAACAACAACAACAACGTCAGCAACAACAACGTCAAATAAACAACAACAACAACGTCAAATAGACAACAACAACAACAAAAACAACGTCAAATAAACAACAACAACAACAACATCAACAACAATAACAATGTCAAATAAACAACAACAACAACGTCAACAACAACAACAATGTCAAATAAACAACAATAACAACATCAAATAAACAACAACAACAATGTCAAGAACAACAACAACAACGTCAAATAAACAACAACAACAACAACAATGTCAACAACAACAACAACGTCAAATAAACAACAACAACAACGTCAACAACAACGTCAAATAAACAACAACAATAACAACAACAATGTCAAATAAAGAACAACAACATTAACGTCAAATAAACAACAACAACAACTTCAAATAAACAAGAACAAAAACAACGTCAACAACAACAACGTCAACAACCACAACAACGTCAAATAAACAACAACAACAACAACAACAATGTCAAATAAACAATAACAATAACAACAACAATGTCAAATAAATAACAAAAACAACGTCAAATAAACAACAACAACAATGTCACCCACAACAACGTCAAATAAATAACAACAACAATGTCAAATAAACAACAATACTAAAACAACATCAAATAAACAACAACAACAACGTCAACAACAACAACAACAATGTCAAATAAATAACAACAACAACAACGTTTACAACAACAACAATGTCAAATAAATAACAACATCAACGTCAAATAAACAACAACAACGTCAACAACATCAACAACGTCAAATAAACAACAACAAGAACTAAGTCAACAACAACAACAACAACGTCAACAACAACAACAACGTCAAATAAACAACAACAACGTCAAATAAACAATAACAACAACAACAACAATGTCAAATAAACAACAACAACAACGTCAAATAAACAACAACAACAACAACACCGTCAAATAAACAACAACAACAACGTCAAATAAACAACAACAACAACAACAACAACAACGTCAAATAAATAACAACAACAACAACGTCAACAACAACAACAACGTCAAATAAACAACAACAACAACTTCAAATAAACAACAACGTCAACAACAACAACGTCAAATAAACAACAACAACAACAATAACAACATCAACAAATAAACAACAACAAAAACAACAACAACATCAACAACAACAAAAACGTCAAATAAACAACAACAATGTCAACAACAACAACAACATCAACAACAACAAAAACGTCAAATAAACAACAACAACAACAACAACAACGTCAACAACAACAACTACGTCAAATAAACAACAACAACAACGTCAAGTAAACAACAACAACAATAATGTCACCCACAACAACGTCAAATAAATAACAACAACAATGTCAAATAAACAACAACAACAACAACGTCAACATCAACAACAATGTCAAATAAACAACAATAACAACGTCAAATAAACAACAACAACAACAATGTCAAGAACAACAACAACAACGTCAAATAAACAACAACAACAACAACGTCAACATCAACAACAATGTCAAATAAACAACAATAACAACGTCAAATAAACAACAACAACAACAATGTCAAGAACAACAACAACAACGTCAAATAAACAACAACAATGTCAAATAAATAACAACAACAACGTCAAATTAACAACAACAACAACGTCAACAACAACAACGTCAAATAAACAACAACAACAACGTCAAATAAACAACAACAACAACAACAACGTCAAATAAACAACAACATCAACAACAACGTCAACAACAACAACAATGTCAAATAAACAACAACAACAACGTCAACAACAACAACAATGTCAAATAAACAACAATAACAACGTCAAATAAACAACAACAACAACAACAATGTCAAGAACAACAACAACAACGTCAAATAAACAACAACAACAACAACTATGTCAACAACAACAACAACGTCAAATAAACAACAACAACAACAACGTCAACAGCAACGTCAAATAAACAACAACAATAACAACAACAATGTCAAATAAACAACAACAACATTAACGTCAAATAAACAACAACAACAACGTCAAATAAACAACAACAAAAACAACGTCAACAACAACAACAACGTCAACAACAACAACAACAACGTCAAATAAACAACAACAACAACAACGTCAAATAAACAATAACAATAACAACAACAATGTCAAATAAACAACAACAACAACGTCAAATAAACAACAACAACAATGTCACCCACAACAACGTCAAATAAATAACAACAACAATGTCAAATAAACAACAATACTAAAACAACATCAAATAAACAACAACAACAACAACGTCAACAACAACAACAACAATAATGTCAAATAAATAACAACAACAACAACGTCAACAACAACAACAATGTCAAATCAATAACAACAACAACGTCAAATAAACAACAACAACAACGTCAAATAAACAACAACGTCAACAACAACAACAACGTCAAATAAACAACAACGTCAACAACAACAACAATGTCAAATAAACAACAACAACAACCACGTCAAATAAACAACAACAACAACATCAAATAAACAATAACAACAACAACAACAATGTCAAATAAACAACAACAACAACGTCAAATAAACAACAACAACAACACCGTAAAATAAACAACAACAACAACGTCAAATAAACAACAAAAACAACAACAACGTCAAATAAACAACAACAACAACAACAACATCAACGTCAAATAAACAACAACAACAACAACAACGTCAAATAAATAACAACAACAACAACAATAACAACAACAACAACGTCAAATAAACAACAACAACAACAACGTCAAATAAACAACAACAACAATGTCAAATAAACAACAACAATAACAACAACAACAACGTCAAATAAACAACAACAACAACAACAACAACATCAACAACAACAAAAACGTCAAATAAACAACAACAACAACAACAACAACGTCAACAACAACAACTACGTCAAATAAACAACAACAACAACAACGTCAAATAAACAGCAACAACAATGTCACCCACAACAACGTCAAATAAATAACAACAACAATGTCAAATAAACAACAATACTAAAACAACATCAAATAAACAACAACAACAAGAACAACGTCAAAAACAACAACAACAACAATGTCAAATAAACAACAACAACAACAACAACGTCAACAACAACAACAATGTCAAATAAATAACAACAACAACAACGTCAACAACAACAACAACGTCAAATAAACAACAACAATAACGTCAAATAAACAACAATGTCAACAACAACAACGTCAAATAAACAACAACAACAACAATAACAACAAGAACAAATAAACAACAACAAAAACAACAACAACATCAACAACAACAAAAACGTCAAATAAACAACAACAATGTCAACAACAACAACAACATCAACAACAACAAAAACGTCAAATAAACAACAACAACAACAACAACGTCAACAACAACAACTACGTCAAATAAACAACAACAACAACATCAAATAAACAACAACAACAACAATGTCACCCACAACAACGTCAAATAAATAACAACAACAATGTCAAATAAACAACAATACTAAAACAACGTCAAATAAACAACAACAACAACAACAACGTCAACAACAACAACAACAATGTCAAATAAATTACAACAACAACAACAACAACAACGTCAACAACAACAACAATGTCAATTAAATAACAACAACGACATCAAATAAACAACAACAACAACGTCAACAACAACAACAACGTCAAATAAACAACAACAACATCAAATAAACAACAACAATAACAACAACGTCAAATAAACAACAAATAAGCAACAACAACAACAACAACAATGTCAAATAAACAACAACAACAACGTCAAATAAACAATAACAACAACAACGTCAAATAAATAAAAACAACAACAACATCAAATAAACAACAACAATAACAACAACAACGTCAAATAAACAACAACAACAACAACAACAACAACAAAAATGTCAAATAAACAACAACAACAACAACGTCAACAACAACAACTACGTCAAATAAACAACAACAACAACGTCAAATAAACAACAACAACAATGTCACCCACAACAACGTGAAATAAATAACAACAACAATGTCAAATAAACAACAATACTAAAACAACATCAAATAAACAACAACAACAACAACGTCAACAACAACAACAACAATGTCAAATAAACAACAACAACAACAACAACAACGTCAACAACAACAACATTGTCAAATAAATAACAACAACAACGTTAAATAAACAACAACAACAACGTCAGCAACAACAACGTCAAATAAACAACAACAACAACGTCAAATAGACAACAACAACAACAAAAACAACGTCAAATAAACAACAACAACAACGTCAACAACAATAACAATGTCAAATAAACCACAACAACAACGTCAACAACAACAACAATGTCAAATAAATAGCAATAACAACATCAAATAAACAACAACAACAATGTCAAGAACAACAACAACAACGTCAAATAAACAACAACAACAACAACAATGTCAACAACAACAAAAACGTCAAATAAACAACAACAACAACAACGTCAACAACAACGTCAAATAAACAACAACAATAACAACAACAATGTCAAATAAACAACAACAACATTAACGTCAAATAAACAACAACAACAACTTCAAATAAACAACAACAAAAACAACGTCAACAACAACAACGTCAACAACAACAACAACGTCAAATAAACAACAACAACAACAACAATGTCAAATAAACAATAACAATCACAACAACAATGTCAAATAAACAACAAAAACAACGTCAAATAAACAACAACAACAACAATGTCACCCACAACAACGTCAAATAAATAACAACAACAATGTCAAATAAACAACAATACTAAAACAACATCAAATAAACAACAACAACAACGTCAACAACAACAACAACAACAACAATGTCAAATAAATAACAACAACAACAACGTTTACAACAACAACAATGTCAAATAAATAACAACATCAACGTCAAATAAACAACAACAACGTCAACAACATCAACAACGTCAAATAAACAACAACGTCAACAACAACAACAACGTCAAATAAACAACAACGTCAACAACCACAACAATGTCAAATAAACAACAACAAGAACTAAGTCAACAACAACAACAACAACGTCAACAACAACAACAACAACGTCAAATAAACAACAACAATGTCAAATAAACAATAACAACAACAACAACAATGTCAAATAAACAACAACAACAACGTCAAATAAACAACAACAACAACAACACCGTCAAATAAACAACAACAACAACGTCAAATAAACAACAACAACAAAAACAACGTCAAATAAATAACAACAACAACAATGTCAACAACAACAACAACGTCAAATAAACAACAACAACAACTTCAAATAAACAACAACGTCAACAACAACAACGTCAAATAAACAACAACAACAACAATAACAACATCAACAAATAAACAACAACAAAAACAACAACAACATCAACAACAACAAAAACGTCAAATAAACAACATCAATGTCAACAACAACAACAACAACATCAACAACAACAAAAACGTCAAATAAACAACAACAACAACAACAACAACGTCAACAACAACAACTACGTCAAATAAACAACAACAACAACTACGTCAAATAAACAACAACAACAACGTCAAATAAACAACAACAACAATAATGTCACCCACAACAACGTCAAATAAATAACAACAACAATGTCAAATAAACAACAACAACAACAACGTCAACATCAACAACAATGTCAAATAAACAACAATAACAACGTCAAATAAACAACAACAACAACAATGTCAAGAACAACAACAACAACGTCAAATAAACAACAACAACAACAACGTCAACATCAACAACAACAAAAACATCAAATAAACAACAACAACAACAACGTCAACAACAACAACTACGTCAAATAAACAACAACAACGTCAAATAAACAATAACAACAACAACAACGTCAACAACAACAACGTCAAATAAACAACAACAACAACAACGTCAAATAAACAACAACAACGTCAAATAAACAACAACAACAACGTCAAATAAACAACAACAACGTCAACAACAACAACAACGTCAAATAAACAACAACAACAACTTCAAATAAACAACAACGTCAACAACAACAACGTCAAATAAACAACAACAGCAACAATAACAACATCAACAAATAAACAACAACAAAAACAACAACAACATCAACAACAACAAAAACGTCAAATAAACAACAACAATGTCAACAACAACAACAACAACATCAACAACAACAAAAACGTCAAATAAACAACAACAACAACAACGTCAAGTAAACAACAACAACAATAATGTCACCCACAACAACGTCAAATAAATAACAACAACAATGTCAAATAAACAACAACAACAACAACGTCAACATCAACAACAATGTCAAATAAACAACAATAACAACGTCAAATAAACAACAACAACAACAATGTCAAGAACAACAACAACAACGTCAAATAAACAACAACAACGTCAACATCAACAACAATGTCAAATAAACAACAATAACAACGTCAAATAAACAACAACAACAACAACGTCAACAACAACAACGTCAACAACCACAACAACGTCAAATAAACAACAACAACAACAACAACAATGTCAAATAAACAATAACAATAACAACAACAATGTCAAATAAATAACAAAAACAACGTCAAATAAACAACAACAACAATGTCACCCACAACAACGTCAAATAAATAACAACAACAATGTCAAATAAACAACAATACTAAAACAACATCAAATAAACAACAACAACAACGTCAACAACAACAACAACAACAATGTCAAATAAATAACAACAACAACAACGTTTACAACAACAATAATGTCAAATAAATAACAACATCAACGTCAAATAAACAACAACAACGTCAACAACATCAACAACGTCAAATAAACAACAACAAGAACTAAGTCAACAACAACAACAACAACAACGTCAACAACAACAACAACGTCAAATAAACAACAACAACGTCAAATAAACAATAACAACAACAACAACAATGTCAAATAAACAACAACAACAACGTCAAATAAACAACAACAACAACAACACCGTCAAATAAACAACAACAACAACGTCAAATAAACAACAACAACAACAACAACAACGTCAAATAAATAACAACAACAACAACGTCAACAACAACAACAACGTCAAATAAACAACAACAACAACTTCAAATAAACAACAACGTCAACAACAACAACGTCAACAACAACAACAACGTCAAATAAACAACAACAACAACTTCAAATAAACAACAACGTCAACAACAACAACGTCAAATAAACAACAACAACAACAATAACAACATCAACAAATAAACAACAACAAAAACAACAACAACATCAACAACAACAAAAACGTCAAATAAACAACAACAATGTCAACAACAACAACAACATCAACAACAACAAAAACGTCAAATAAACAACAACAACAACAACAACAACGTCAACAACAACAACTACGTCAAATAAACAACAACAACAACGTCAAGTAAACAACAACAACAATAATGTCACCCACAACAACGTCAAATAAATAACAACAACAATGTCAAATAAACAACAACAACAACAACGTCAACATCAACAACAATGTCAAATAAACAACAATAACAACGTCAAATAAACAACAACAACAACAATGTCAAGAACAACAACAACAACGTCAAATAAACAACAACAACAACAACGTCAACATCAACAACAATGTCAAATAAACAACAATAACAACGTCAAATAAACAACAACAACAACAATGTCAAGAACAACAACAACAACGTCAAATAAACAACAACAATGTCAAATAAATAACAACAACAACGTCAAATTAACAACAACAACAACGTCAACAACAACAACGTCAAATAAACAACAACAACAACGTCAAATAAACAACAACAACAACAACAACGTCAAATAAACAACAACAACAACAACAACGTCAACAACAACAACAATGTCAAATAAACAACAACAACAACGTCAACAACAACAACAATGTCAAATAAACAACAATAACAACGTCAAATAAACAACAACAACAACAATGTCAAGAACAACAACAACAACGTCAAATAAACAACAACAACAACAACTATGTCAACAACAACAACAACGTCAAATAAACAACAACAACAACAACAACGTCAACAGCAACGTCAAATAAACAACAACAATAACAACAACAATGTCAAATAAACAACAACAACATTAACGTCAAATAAACAACAACAACAACGTCAAATAAACAACAACAAAAACAACGTCAACAACAACAACAACGTCAACAACAACAACAACAACGTCAAATAAACAACAACAACAACGTCAAATAAACAATAACAATAACAACAACAATGTCAAATAAACAACAACAACAACGTCAAATAAACAACAACAACAATGTCACCCACAACAACGTCAAATAAATAACAACAACAATGTCAAATAAACAACAATACTAAAACAACATCAAATAAACAACAACAACAACAACGTCAACAACAACAACAACAATAATGTCAAATAAATAACAACAACAACAACGTCAACAACAACAACAATGTCAAATCAATAACAACAACAACGTCAAATAAACAACAACAACAACGTCAAATAAACAACAACGTCAACAACAACAACAACGTCAAATAAACAACAACGTCAAATAAACAACAACGTCAACAACAACAACAATGTCAAATAAACAACAACAACAACCACGTCAAATAAACAACAACAACAACATCAAATAAACAATAACAACAACAACAACAATGTCAAATAAACAACAACAACAACGTCAAATAAACAACAACAACAACACCGTAAAATAAACAACAACAACAATGTCAAATAAACAACAAAAACAACAACAACGTCAAATAAACAACAACAACAACAACAACATCAACGTCAAATAAACAACAACAACAACAACAACGTCAAATAAATAACAACAACAACAACAATAACAACAACAACAACGTCAAATAAACAACAACAACAACAACAACGTCAAATAAACAACAACAACAATGTCAAATAAACAACAACAATAACAACAACAACAACGTCAAATAAACAACAACAACAACAACAACAACATCAACAACAACAAAAACGTCAAATAAACAACAACAACAACAACAACAACGTCAACAACAACAACTACGTCAAATAAACAACAACAACAACAACGTCAAATAAACAGCAACAACAATGTCACCCACAACAACGTCAAATAAATAACAACAACAATGTCAAATAAACAACAATACTAAAACAACATCAAATAAACAACAACAACAAGAACAACGTCAAAAACAACAACAACAACAATGTCAAATAAACAACAACAACAACAACGTCAACAACAACAACAATGTCAAATAAATAACAACAACAACAACGTCAACAACAACAACAACGTCAAATAAACAACAACAACAACGTCAAATAAACAACAATGTCAACAACAACAACGTCAAATAAACAACAACAACAACAATAACAACAACAACAAATAAACAACAACAAAAACAACAACAACATCAACAACAACAAAAACGTCAAATAAACAACAACAATGTCAACAACAACAACAACATCAACAACAACAAAAACGTCAAATAAACAACAACAACAACAACAACAACGTCAACAACAACAACTACGTCAAATAAACAACAACAACAACATCAAATAAACAACAACAACAACAATGTCACCCACAACAACGTCAAATAAATAACAACAACAATGTCAAATAAACAACAATACTAAAACAACGTCAAATAAACAACAACAACAACAACAACGTCAACAACAACAACAACAATGTCAAATAAATTACAACAACAACAACAACAACAACGTCAACAACAACAACAATGTCAATTAAATAACAACAACGACATCAAATAAACAACAACAACAACGTCAACAACAACAACAACGTCAAATAAACAACAACAACATCAAATAAACAACAACAATAACAACAACGTCAAATAAACAACAAATAAGCAACAACAACAACAACAACAATGTCAAATAAACAACAATAACAACGTCAAATAAACAATAACAACAACAACGTCAAATAAATAAAAACAACAACAACATCAAATAAACAACAACAATAACAACAACAACGTCAAATAAACAACAACAACAACAACAACAACAACAAAAATGTCAAATAAACAACAACAACAACAACAACAACTACGTCAAATAAACAACAACAACAACGTCAAATAAACAACAACAACAATGTCACCCACAACAACGTGAAATAAATAACAACAACAATGTCAAATAAACAACAATACTAAAACAACATCAAATAAACAACAACAACAACAACGTCAACAACAACAACAACAATGTCAAATAAACAACAACAACAACAACAACAACGTCAACAACAACAACATTGTCAAATAAATAACAACAACAACGTCAAATAAACAACAACAACAACGTCAGCAACAACAACGTCAAATAAACAACAACAAAAACAGCGTCAAATAGACAACAACAACAACAAAAACAACGTCAAATAAACAACAACAACAACGTCAACAACAATAACAATGTCAAATAAACCACAACAACAACGTCAACAACAACAACAATGTCAAATAAACAGCAATAACAACATCAAATAAACAACAACAACAATGTCAAGAACAACAACAACAACGTCAAATAAACAACAACAACAACAACAATGTCAACAACAACAAAAACGTCAAATAAACAACAACAACAACAACGTCAACAACAACGTCAAATAAACAACAACAATAACAACAACAATGTCAAATAAACAACAACAACATTAACGTCAAATAAACAACAACAACAACTTCAAATAAACAACAACAAAAACAACGTCAACAACAACAACGTCAACAACAACAACAACGTCAAATAAACAACAACAACAACAACAATGTCAAATAAACAATAACAATCACAACAACAATGTCAAATAAACAACAAAAACAACATCAAATAAACAACAACAACAACAATGTCACCCACAACAACGTCAAATAAATAACAACAACAATGTCAAATAAACAACAATACTAAAACAACATCAAATAAACAACAACAACAACGTCAACAACAACAACAACAACAACAATGTCAAATAAATAACAACAACAACAACGTTTACAACAACAACAATGTCAAATAAATAACAACATCAACGTCAAATAAACAACAACAACGTCAACAACATCAACAACGTCAAATAAACAACAACGTCAACAACAACAACAACGTCAAATAAACAACAACGTCAACAACCACAACAATGTCAAATAAACAACAACAAGAACTAAGTCAACAACAACAACAACAACGTCAACAACAACAACAACAACGTCAAATAAACAACAACAATGTCAAATAAACAATAACAACAACAACAACAATGTCAAATAAACAACAACAACAACGTCAAATAAACAACAACAACAACAACACCGTCAAATAAACAACAACAACAACGTCAAATAAACAACAACAACAAAAACAACGTCAAATAAATAACAACAACAACAATGTCAACAACAACAACAACGTCAAATAAACAACAACAACAACTTCAAATAAACAACAACGTCAACAACAACAACGTCAAATAAACAACAACAACAACAATAACAACATCAACAAATAAACAACAACAAAAACAACAACAACATCAACAACAACAAAAACGTCAAATAAACAACATCAATGTCAACAACAACAACAACAACATCAACAACAACAAAAACGTCAAATAAACAACAACAACAACAACAACAACAACGTCAACAACAACAACTACGTCAAATAAACAACAACAACAACGTCAAATAAACAACAACAACAATAATGTCACCCACAACAACGTCAAATAAATAACAACAACAATGTCAAATAAACAACAACAACAACAACGTCAACATCAACAACAATGTCAAATAAACAACAATAACAACGTCAAATAAACAACAACAACAACAATGTCAAGAACAACAACAACAACGTCAAATAAACAACAACAACAACAACGTCAACATCAACAACAACAAAAACATCAAATAAACAACAACAACAACAACGTCAACAACAACAACTACGTCAAATAAACAACAACAACGTCAAATAAACAATAACAACAACAACAACGTCAACAACAACAACGTCAAATAAACAACAACAACAACGTCAAATAAACAACAACAACGTCAAATAAACAACAACAACAACGTCAAATAAACAACAACAACGTCAACAACAACAACAACGTCAAATAAACAACAACAACAACTTCAAATAAACAACAACGTCAACAACAACAACGTCAAATAAACAACAACAACAACAATAACAACATCAACAAATAAACAACAACAAAAACAACAACAACATCAACAACAACAAAAACGTCAAATAAACAACAACAATGTCAACAACAATAACAACAACATCAACAACAACAAAAACGTCAAATAAACAACAACAACAACGTCAAGTAAACAACAACAACAATAATGTCACCCACAACAACGTCAAATAAATAACAACAACAATGTCAAATAAACAACAACAACAACAACGTCAACATCAACAACAATGTCAAATAAACAACAATAACAACGTCAAATAAACAACAACAACAACAACAACGTCAAATAAACAACAACAACGTCAACATCAACAACAATGTCAAATAAACAACAATAACAACGTCAAATAAACAACAACAACAACAACAATGTCAAGAACAACAACAACAACGTCAAATAAACAACAACAATGTCAAATAAATAACAACAACAACGTCAAATTAACAACAACAACAACGTCAACAACAACAACGTCAAATAAACAACAACAACAACGTCAAATAAACAACAACAACAACAACAACGTCAAATAAACAACAACAACAACAACAACGTCAACAACAACAACAATGTCAAATAAACAACAACAACAACGTCAACAACAACAACAATGTCAAATAAACAACAATAACAACGTCAAATAAACAACAACAACAACAATGTCAAGAACAACAACAACAACGTCAAATAAACAACAACAACAACAACTATGTCAACAACAACAACAACGTCAAATAAACAATAACAACAACAACGTCAACAGCAACGTCAAATAAACAACAACAATAACAACAACAAAGTCAAATAAAACAACAACAACATTAACGTCAAATAAACAACAACAAAAACGTCAAATAAACAACAACAAAAACAACGTCAACAACAATAACAACGTCAACAACAACAACAACGTCAAATAAACAACAACAACAACAACGTCAAATAAACAATAACAATAACAACAACAATGTCAAATAAACAACAACAACAACGTCAAATAAACAACAACAACAATGTCACCCACAACAACGTCAAATAAATAACAACAACAATGTCAAATAAACAACAATACTAAAACAACATCAAATAAACAACAACAACAACAACGTCAACAACAACAACAACAATAATGTCAAATAAATAACAACAACAACAACGTCAACAACAACAACAATGTCAAATAAATAACAACAACAACGTCAAATAAACAACAACAACAACGTCAAATAAACAACAACGTCAACAACAACAACAACGTCAAATAAACAACAACGTCAACAACAATGTCAAATAAACAACAACAACAACCACGTCAAATAAACAACAACAACAACATCAAATAAACAATAACAACAACAACAACACCGTAAAATAAACAACAACAACAACGTCAAATAAACAACAAAAACAACAACAACGTCAAATAAACAACAACAACAACAACAACATCAACGTCAAATAAACAACAACAACAACAACAACGTCAAATAAATAACAACAACAACAACAATAACAACAACAACAACGTCAAATAAACAACAACAACAACAACGTCAAATAAACAACAACAACAATGTCAAATAAACAACATCAATAACAACAACAACAACGTCAAATAAACAACAACAACAACAACAACATCAACAACAACAAAAACGTCAAATAAACAACAACAACAACAACAACGTCAACAACAACAACTACGTCAAATAAACAACAACAACAACAACGTCAAATAAACAGCAACAACAATGTCACCCACAACAACGTCAAATAAATAACAACAACAATGTCAAATAAACAACAATACTAAAACAACATCAAATAAACAACAACAACAAGAACAACGTCAAAAACAACAACAATAACAATGTCAAATAAACAACAACAACAACAACGTCAACAACAACAACAATGTCAAATAAATAACAACAACAACAACGTCAACAACAACAACAACGTCAAATAAACAACAACAACGTCAAATAAACAACAATGTCAACAACAACAACGTCAAATAAACAACAACAACAACAATAACAACAACAACAAATAAACAACAACAAAAACAACAACAACATCAACAACAACAAAAACGTCAAATAAACAACAACAATGTCAACAACAACAACAACATCAACAACAACAAAAACGTCAAATAAACAACAACAACAACAACAACGTCAACAACAACAACTACGTCAAATAAACAACAACAACAACATCAAATAAACAACAACAACAACAATGTCACCCACAACAACGTCAAATAAATAACAACAACAATGTCAAATAAACAACAATACTAAAACAACGTCAAATAAACAACAACAACAACAACAACAACGTCAACAACAACAACAACAACAACGTCAACAACAACAACAATGTCAATTAAATAACAACAACGACATCAAATAAACAACAACAACAACGTCAACAACAACAACAACGTCAAATAAACAACAACAACATCAAATAAACAACAACAATAACAACAACGTCAAATAAACAACAAATAAGCAACAACAACAACAACAACAATGTCAAATAAACAACAACAACAACGTCAAATAAACAATAACAACAACAACGTCAAATAAATAAAAACAACAACAACATCAAATAAACAACAACAATAACAACAACAACGTCAAATAAACAACAACAACAACAACAACAACAACAAAAATGTCAAATAAACAACAACAACAACAACGTCAACAACAACAACTACGTCAAATAAACAACAACAACAACGTCAAATAAACAACAACAACAATGTCACCCACAACAACGTGAAATAAATAACAACAACAATGTCAAATAAACAACAATACTAAAACAACATGAAATAAACAACAACAACAACAACGTCAACAACAACAACAACAATGCCAAATAAACAACAACAACAACAACAACAACAACGTCAACAACAACAACATTGTCAAATAAATAACAACAACAACGTCAAATAAACAACAACAACAACGTCAGCAACAACAACGTCAAATAAACAACAACAACAACGTTAAATAGACAACAACAACAACAAAAACAACGTCAAATAAACAACAACAACAACAACGTCAACAACAATAACAATGTCAAATAAACCACAACAACAACGTCAACAACAACAACAATGTCAAATAAACAGCAATAACAACATCAAATAAACAACAACAACAATGTCAAGAACAACAACAACAACGTCAAATAAACAACAACAACAACAACAACTATGTCAACAACAACAACAACGTCAAATAAACAACAACAACAACAACGTCAACAACAACAATAACAACAACAATGTCAAATAAACAACAACAACATTAACGTCAAATAAACAACAACAACAACTTCAAATAAACAACAACAAAAACAACGTCAACAACAACAACGTCAACAACAACAACAACGTCAAATAAACAACAACAACAACAACAATGTCAAATAAACAATAACAATCACAACAACAATGTCAAATAAACAACAAAAACAACGTCAAATAAACAACAACAACAATGTCACCCACAACAACGTCAAATAAATAACAACAACAATGTCAAATAAACAACAATACTAAAACAACATCAAATAAACAACAACAACAACAACAACAACAACAATGTCAAATAAATAACAACAACAACAACGTTTACAACAACAACAATGTCAAAGAAAAAACAACATCAACGTCAAATAAACAACAACAACGTCAACAACATCAACAACGTCAAATAAACAACAACGTCAACAACAACAACAACGTCAAATAAACAACAACGTCAACAACCACAACAATGTCAAATAAACAACAACAAGAACTAAGTCAACAACAACAACAACAACGTCAACAACAACAACAACAACGTCAAATAAACAACAACAACGTCAAATAAACAATAACAACATCAACAACAATGTCAAATAAACAACAACAACAACGTCAAATAAACAACAACAACAACAACACCGTCAAATAAACAACAACAACAACGTCAAATAAACAACAACAACAAAAACAACGTCAAATAAATAACAACAACAACAATGTCAACAACAACAACAACGTCAAATAAACAACAACAACAACTTCAAATAAACAACAACGTCAACAACAACAACGTCAAATAAACAACAACAACAACAATAACAACATCAACAAATAAACAACAACAAAAACAACAACAACATCAACAACAACAAAAACGTCAAATAAACAACATCAATGTCAACAACAACAACAACAACAACATCAAATAAACAACAACAACAACAACAACGTCAACAACAACAACTACGTCAAATAAACAACAACAACAACGTCAAATAAACAACAACAACAATAATGTCACCCACAACAACGTCAAATAAATAACAACAACAATGTCAAATAAACAACAACAACAACAACGTCAACATCAACAACAATGTCAAATAAACAACAATAACAACGTCAAATAAACAACAACAACAACAATGTCAAGAACAACAACAACAACGTCAAATAAACAACAACAACAACAACGTCAACATCAACAGTAATGTCAAATAAACAACAATAACAACGTCAAATAAACAACAACAACAACAATGTCAAGAACAATAACAACAACGTCAAATAAACAACAACAATGTCAAATAAATAACAACAACAACGTCAAATTAACAACAACAACAACGTCAACAACAACAACGTCAAATAAACAACAACAACAACGTCAAATAAACAACAACAACAACAACAACGTCAAATAAACAACAACAACAACAACAACAACAACAACAACGTCAACAACAACAACAATGTCAAATAAACAACAACAACAACGTCAACAACAACAACAATGTCAAATAAACAACAATAACAACGTCAAATAAACAACAACAACAACAATGTCAAGAACAACAACAACAACGTCAAATAAACAACAACAACAAAAACTATGTCAACAACAACAACAACGTCAAATAAACAACAACAACAACAACAACGTCAACAACAACGTCAAATAAACAACAACAATAACAACAACAATGTCAAATAAACAACAACAACATTAACGTCAAATAAACAACAACAACAACGTCAAATAAACAACAACAAAAACAACGTCAACAACAACAACAACGTCAACAACAACAACAACGTCAAATAAACAACAACAACAATGTCACCCACAACAACGTCAAATAAATAACAACAACAATGTCAAATAAACAACAATACTAAAACAACATCAAATAAACAACAACAACAACAACGACAACAACAACAACAATAATAATGTCAAATAAATAACAACAACAACAACGTCAACAACAACAACAATGTCAAATAAATAACAACAACAACGTCAAATAAACAACAACAACAACGTCAAATAAACAACAACGTCAACAACAACAACAACGTCAAATAAACAACAACGTCAAATAAACAACAACGTCAACAACAACAACAACAATGTCAAATAAACAACAACAACAACCACGTCAAATAAACAACAACAACAACATCAAATAAACAATAACAACAACAACAACAATGTCAAATAAACAACAACAACAACGTCAAATAAACAACAACAACAACAACACCGTAAAATAAACAACAACAACAACGTCAAATAAACAACAAAAACAACAACAACGTCAAATAAACAACAACAACAACAACATCAAATAAACAACAACAATAACAACGTCAACAATAACAACAACGTCAAATAAACAACAACAACAACTATGTCAACAACAACAACGTCAAATAAACAACAACAACGTCAACAACAACAACAACGTCAAATAAACAATAACAACAACAACGTCAAACAAACAACAACAACAACACCGTCAAATAAACAACAACAACAACAACGTCAAATAAAGAAACAACAACAACGTCAAATAAACAACAACAAAAACAACGTCAACAACAACAACGTCAAATAAACAACAACAACGTCAACAAAGACAACAACGTCAAATAAAGAACAACAACAACATCAAATAAACAATAACAACAACAACAACAATGTCAAATAAACAACAACAAAAACAACGTCAAATAAACAACAACAACAACAACAACGTCAAATAAACAACAACAACAACAACAATAACAACAACAACAACGTCAAATAAACAACAACAACAACAACGTCAAATAAACAACAACAACAATGTCAAATAAACAACAACAATAACAACAACAACAACGTCAAATAAACAACAACAACAACAACAACATCAACAACAACAAAAACGTCAAATAAATACAACAACAACAACAACAACGTCAACAACAACAACTACGTCAAATAAACAACAACAACAACAACGTCAAATAAACAGCAACAACAATGTCACCCACAACAACGTCAAATAAATAACAACAACAATGTTAACAACAAATACAACGTCAACAACAAGAGCAACGTCAAAAACAACAACAACAAAAATGTCAAATAAACAACAACAACAACAACGTCAACAACAACAACAATGTCAAATAAATAACAACAACAACAACGTCAACAACAACAACAACGTCAAATAAACAACAACAACAACGTCAAATAAACAACAATGTCAACAACAACAACGTCAAATAAACAACAACAACAACAATAACAACAACAACAAATAAACAACAACAAAAACAACAACAACATCAACAACATCAACAACAACAAAAACGTCAAATAAACAACAACAATGTCAACAACAACAACAACATCAACAACAACAAAAACGTCAAATAAACAACAACAACAACAACAACAACAACGTCAACAACAACAACTACGTCAAATAAACAACAACAACAACATCAAATAAACAACAACAACAACAATGTCAACCACAACAACGTCAAATAAATAACAACAACAATGTCAAATAAACAACAATACTAAAACAACGTCAAATAAACAACAACAACAACAACAACGTCAACAACAACAACAATGTCAAATAAATTACAACAACAACAACAACGTCAACAACAACAACAATGTCAATTAAATAACAACAACGACATCAAATAAACAACAACAACAACAACAACGTCAACAACAACAACAACGTCAAATAAACAACAACAATAACAACAACGTCAAATAAACAACAAATAAGCAACAACAACAACAACAACAACAATGTCAAATAAACAACAACAACAACAATGCCAAATAAACAATAACAACAACAACGTCAAATAAACAACAACAATAACAACAACAACAACGTCAAATAAACAACAACAACAACAACAACAACAACAAAAATGTCAAATAAACAACAACAACAACGTCAACAACAACAACTACGTCAAATAAACAACAACAACAACGTCAAATAAACAACAACAACAATGTCACCCACAACAACGTGAAATAAATAACAACAACAATGTCAAATAAACAACAATACTAAAACAACATCAAATAAACAACAACAACAACAACGTCAACAACAACAACAACAATGTCAAATAAACAACAACAACAACAACAACAACGTCAACAATAACAACAATGTCAAATAAATAACAACAACAACGTCAAATAAACAACAACAACAACGTCAACAACAACAACGTCAAATAAACAACAACAACAACGTCAAATAGACAACAACAACAACAACAACAACGTCAAATAAACAAAAACAACAACAACGTCAACAACAATAACAATGTCAAATAAACAACAACAACAACGTCAACAACAACAACAATGTCAAATAAACAACAATAACAACGTCAAATAAACAACAACAACAACGTCAAATAAACAACAACAACAACAACTATGTCAACAACAACAACAACGTCAAATAAACAACAACAACAACAACGTCAACAACAACTTCAAATAAACAACAACAATAACAACAACAATGTCAAATAAACAACAACAACATTAACGTCAAATAAACAACAACAACAACAACAACGTCAAATAAACAACAACAAAAACAACGTCAACAACAACAACAACGTCAACAACAACAACAACGTCAAATAAACAACAACAACAACAATGTCAAATAAACAATAACAATAACAACAACAATGTCAAATAAACAACAAAAACAACGTCAAATAAACAACAACAACAATGTCACCCACAACAACGTCAAATAAATAACAACAACAATGTCAAATAAACAACAATACTAAAACAACATCAAATAAACAACAACAACAACGTCAACAACAACAACAACAACAATGTCAAATAAATAACAACAACAACAACAACGTCAACAGCAACAACAATGTCAATTAAATAACAACAACAACGTCAAATAAACAACAACAACGTCAACAACATCAACAACGTCAAATAAACAACAACGTCAACAACAACAACAACGTCAAATAAACAACAACGTCAACAACAACAACAATGTCAAATAAACAACAACAACAACTAAGTCAACAACAACAACAACAACGTCAACAACAACAACAACAATGTCAAATAAACAACAACAACAACGTCAAATAAACAATAACAACAACAACAACAACAATGTCAAATAAACAACAACAACAACGTCAAATAAACAACAACAACAACGTCAAATAAAGAACAACAACAACAACAACAACAACGTCAAATAAATAACAACAACAACAACGCCAACAACAACAACAACGTCAAATAAACAACAACAACTTCAAATAAACAACAACGTCAACAACAACAACGTCAAATAAACAACAACAACAACAATAACAACATCAACAAATAAACAACAACAAAAACAACAACAACATCAACAACAACAAAAACGTCAAATAAACAACAACAATGTCAACAACAACAACAACAACAACATCAACAACAACAAAATCGTCAAATAAACAACAACAACAACAACAACGTCAACAACAACAACTACGTCAAATAAACAACAACAACAACGTCAAATAAACAACAACAACAACAATGTCACCCACAACAACGTCAAATAAATAACAACAACAATGTCAAATAAACAACAACAACAACAACGTCAACATCAACAACAATGTCAAATAAACAACAATAACAACGTCAAATAAACAACAACAACAACAATGTCAAGAACAACAACAACAACGTTAAATAAACAACAACAACAACAACGTCAACATCAACAACAATGTCAAATAAACAACAATAACAACGTCAAATAAACAACAACAAGAACAATGTCAAGAACAACAACAACAACGTCAAATAAACAACAACAACAACAACTATGTCAACAACAACAACAACGTCAAATAAACAACAACAACAACAACGTCAACAACAACGTCAAATAAACAACGACAATAACAACAACAATGTCAAATAAACAACAACAACATTAACGTCAAATAAACAACAACAACAACGTCAAATAAACAACAACAAAAACAACGTCAACAACAACAACAACGTCAACAACAACAACAATGTCAAATAAACAACAACAACAACAACAACAATGTCAAATAAACAATAACAATAACAACAACAATGTCAAATAAACAACAAAAACAACGTCAAATAAACAACAACAACAACAATGTCACCCACAACAACGTCAAATAAATAACAACAACAATGTCAAATAAACAACAATACTAAAACAACATCAAATAAACAACAACAACAACGTCAACAACAACAACAACATTGTCAAATAAATAACAACAACAACAACGTCAACAACAACAACAATGTCAAATAAATAACAACAACAACGTCAAATAAACAACAACAACAACGTCAACAACATCAACAACGTCAAATAAACAACAACGTCAACAACAACAACAACGTCAAATAAACAACAACGTCAACAACAACAACAATGTCAAATAAACAACAACAACAACTAAGTCAACAACAACAACAACAACAACGTCAACAACAACAACAACAACGTCAAATAAACAACAACAACAACAACAATGTCAAATAAACAACAATAACAACGTCAAATAAACAACAACAACAACAATGTCAAGAACAACAACAATAACGTTAAATAAACAACAACAACAACAACGTCAACATCAACAACAATGTCAAATAAACAACAATAACAACGTCAAATAAACAACAACAAGAACAATGTCAAGAACAACAACAACAACGTCAAATAAACAACAATAACAACAACTATGTCAACAACAACAACAACGTCAAATAAACAACAACAACAACAACTTCAACAACAACGTCAAATAAACAACGACAATAACAACAACAATGACAAATAAACAACAACAACATTAACGTCAAATAAACAACAACAACAACGTCAAATAAACAACAACAAAAACAACGTCAACAACAACAACAACGTCAACAACAACAACAACGTCAAATAAACAACAACAACAACAACAACAATGTCAAATAAACAATAACAATAACAACAACAATGTCAAATAAACAACAAAAACAACGTCAAATAAACAACAACAACAACAATGTCACCCACAACAACGTCAAATAAATAACAACAACAATGTCAAATAAACAACAATACTAAAACAACATCAAATAAACAAAAACAACAACGTCAACAACAACAACAACATTGTCAAATAAATAACAACAACAACAACGTCAATAACAACAACAATGTCAAATAAATAACAACAACAACGTCAAATAAACAACAACAACAACGTCAACAACATCAACAACGTCAAATAAACAACAACGTCAACAACAACAACAACGTCAAATAAACAACAACGTCAACAACAACAACAATGTCAAATAAACAACAACAACAACTAAGTCAACAACAACAACAACAACGTCAACAACAACAACAACAACGTCAAATAAACAACAACAACAACACCGTCAAATAAACAACAACAACAAATAAACAACAACAACAACGTCAAATAAACAACAACAACAACACCGTCAAATAAACAACAACAACAACGTCAAATAAACAACAACAACAACAACAACAACGTCAAATAAATAACAACAACAACAACGTCAACAACAACAACAACGTCAACAACAACAACAACGTCAAATAAACAACAACAACAACTTCAAATAAACAACAACGTCAACAACAACAACGTCAAATAAACAACAACAACAACAATAACAACATCAACAAATAAACAACAACAAAAACAACAACAACATCAACAACAACAAAAACGTCAAATAAACAACAACAATGTCAACAACAACAACAACATCAACAACAACAAAAACGTCAAATAAACAACAACAACAACAACAACAACAACGTCAACAAGAACAACTACGTCAAATAAACAACAACAACAACGTCAAATAAACAACAACAACAACAACGTCAAATAAATAACAACAACAACAACGTCAACAACAACAACAACGTCAAATAAACAACAACAACAACTTCAAATAAACAACAACGTCAACAACAACAACGTCAAATAAACAACAACAACAACAATAACAACATCAACAAATAAACAACAACAAAAACAACAACAACATCAACAACAACAAAAACGTCAAATAAACAACAACAATGTCAACAACAACAACAACAACATCAACAACAACAAAAACGTCAAATAAACAACAACAACAACAACAACAACGTCAACAACAACAACTACGTCAAATAAACAACAACAACAACGTCAAATAAACAACAACAACAACAATGTCACCCACAACAACGTCAAATAAATAACAACAACAATGTCAAATAAACAACAACAACAACAACGTCAACATCAACAACAATGTCAAATAAACAACAATAACAACGTCAAATAAACAACAACAACAACAATGTCAAGAACAACAACAACAACGTCAAATAAACAACAACAACAACAACGTCAACATCAACAACAATGTCAAATAAACAACAATAACAACGTCAAATAAACAACAACAACAACAACAATGTCAAGAACAACAACAACAACGTCAAATAAACAACAACAACAACAACTATGTTAACAACAACAACAACGTCAAATAAACAACAACAACAACAACAACGTCAACAACAACGTCAAATAAACAACAAAAATAACAACAACAATGTCAAATAAACAACAACAACATTAACGTCAAATAAACAACAACAACAACAACGTCAAATAAACAACAACAAAAACAACGTCAACAACAACAACAACGTCAACAACAACAACAACGTCAAATAAACAACAACAACAACAACAATGTCAAATAAACAATAACAATAACAACAACAATGTCAAATAAACAACAAAAACAACGTCAAATAAACAACAACAACAATGTCACCCAGAACAACGTCAAATAAATAACAACAACAATGTCAAATAAACAACAATACTAAAACAACATCAAATAAACAACAACAACAACGTCAACAACAACAACAACAACAATGTCAAATAAATAACAATAACAACAACGTCAATAACAACAACAATGTCAAATAAATAACAACAACAACGTCAAATAAACAACAACAACAACGTCAACAACATCAACAACGTCAAATAAACAACAATGTCAACAACAACAACAACGTCAAATAAAAAACAACGTCAACAACAACAACAATGTCAAATAAACAACAACAACAACTAAGTCAACAACAACAACAACGTCAACAACAACAACAACAACGTCAAATAAACAACAACAACAACGTCAAATAAACAATAACAACAACAACAACAATGTCAAATAAACAACAACAACAACGTCAAATAAACAACAACAACAACAACACCGTCAAATAAACAACAACAACAACGTCAAATAAACAACAACAACAACAACAACAACGTCAAATAAATAACAACAACAACAACGTCAACAACAACAACAATGTCAAATAAACAACAACAACAACTTCAAATAAACAACAACGTCAACAACAACAACGTCAAATAAACAACAACAACAACAATAACAACATCAACAAATAAACAACAACAAAAACAACAACAACATCAACAACAACAAAAACGTCAAATAAACAACAACAATGTCAACAACAACAACAACAACAACATCAACAACAACAAAAACGTCAAATAAACAACAACAACAACAACAACAACAACAACAACGTCAACAACAACAACTACGTCAAATAAACAACAACAACAACAACGTCAAATAAACAACAACAACAACAATGTCACCCACAACAACGTCAAATAAATAACAACAACAATGTCAAATAAACAACAATACTAAAACAACGTCAAAAAACAACAACAACAACAACAACAACGTCAACAACAACAACAATGTCAAATAAATAACAACAACAACAACAACGTCAACAACAACAACAATGTCAATTAAATAACAACAACAACATAAAATAAACAACAACAACAACAACGTCAACAACAACAACAACGTCAAATAAACAACAACAACGTCAAATAAACAACAACAATAACAACAACAACAACGTCAAATAAACAACAAATAAGCAACAACAACAACAACAACAACAACAATGTCAAATAAACAACAATAACAGCGTCAAATAAACAACAACAACAACAACGTCAAATAAACAATAAAAACAACAACGTCAAATAAATAAAAACAACAACGTCAAATAAACAACAACAACAACAACAACAACGTCAAATAAACAACAACAACAACAACAATGTCAAATAAACAACACTAATAACAACAACAACAACAACAACATCAAATAAACAACAACAACAACAACAACAACAACAACAACAAAAAAGTCAAATAAACAACAACAACAACGTCAACAACAACAACTACGTCAAATAAACAACAACAACAACAACAACAACAACAACAAAAATGTCAAATAAACAACAACAACAACGTCAACAACAACAACTACGTCAAATAAACAACAACAACAACGTCAAATAAACAAGAACAACAATGTCACCCACAACAACGTCAAATAAATAACAACAACAATGTCAAATAAATAACAATACTAAAACAAAATCAAATAAACAACAACAACAACAACGTCAACAACAACAACAACAATGTCAAATAAACAACAACAACAACAACAAAAACAATGTCAAATAAATAACAATAACAACGTCAAATAAACAACAACAACAACGTCAACAACAACAACAACATCAAATAAACAACAACAACAACAACGTCAAATAAACAACAACAACAACAATAACAACGTCAAATAAACAACAACAACAACAACAACGTCAACAACAACAACAACAATGTCAAATAAACAACAACAACAACAACGTAAACAACAACAACAATGTCAAATAAACAACAATAACAACGTCAAATAAACAACAACAACAACAATGTCAAGAACAACGCCAACAACGTCAAATAAACAACAACAACAACAACTATGTCAACAACAACAACAACAACAACGTCAAATAAACAACAACAACAACAATGTCAGCAACAACAACAACATCAACAACAACGTCAACATCAACAACAATGTCAAATAAACAACAATAACAACGTCAAATAAACAACAACAACAACAATGTCAAGAACAACAACAACAACGTTAAATAAACAACAACAACAACAACGTCAACATCAACAACAATGTCAAATAAACAACAATAACAACGTCAAATAAACAACAACAAGAACAATGTCAAGAACAACAACAACAACGTCAAATAAACAACAACAACAACAACTATGTCAACAACAACAACAACGTCAAATAAACAACAACAACAACAACGTCAACAACAACGTCAAATAAACAACGACAATAACAACAACAATGTCAAATAAACAACAACAACATTAACGTCAAATAAACAACAACAACAACAACGTCAAATAAACAACAACAAAAACAACGTCAACAACAACAACAACGTCAACAACAACAACAACGTCAAATAAACAACAACAACAACAACAACAATGTCAAATAAACAATAACAATAACAACAACAATGTCAAATAAACAACAAAAACAACGTCAAATAAACAACAACAACAACAATGTCACCCACAACAACGTCAAATAAATAACAACAACAATGTCAAATAAACAACAATACTAAAACAACATCAAATAAACAACAACAACAACGTCAACAACAACAACAACATTGTCAAATAAATAACAACAACAACAACGTCAACAACAACAACAATGTCAAATAAATAACAACAACAACGTCAAATAAACAACAACAACAACGTCAACAACATCAACAACGTCAAATAAACAACAACGTCAACAACAACAACAACGTCAAATAAACAACAACGTCAACAACAACAACAATGTCAAATAAACAACAACAACAACTAAGTCAACAACAACAACAACAACGTCAACAACAACAACAACAACGTCAAATAAACAACAACAACAACAACAATGTCAAATAAACAACAATAACAACGTCAAATAAACAACAACAACAACAATGTCAAGAACAACAACAACAACGTTAAATAAACAACAACAACAACAACAACGTCAACATCAACAACAATGTCAAATAAACAACAATAACAACGTCAAATAAACAACAACAAGAACAATGTCAAGAACAACAACAACAACGTCAAATAAACAACAATAACAACAACTATGTCAACAACAACAACAACGTCAAATAAACAACAACAACAACAACGTCAACAACAACGTCAAATAAACAACGACAATAAGAACAACAATGTCAAATAAACAACAACAACATTAACGTCAAATAAACAACAACAACAACGTCAAATAAACAACAACAAAAACAACGTCAACAACAACAACAACGTCAACAACAACAACAACGTCAAATAAACAACAACAACAACAACAACAATGTCAAATAAACAATAACAATAACAACAACAATGTCAAATAAACAACAAAAACAACGTCAAATAAACAACAACAACAACAATGTCACCCACAACAACGTCAAATAAATAACAACAACAATGTCAAATAAACAACAATACTAAAACAACATCAAATAAACAAAAACAACAACGTCAACAACAACAACAACATTGTCAAATAAATAACAACAACAACAACGTCAACAACAACAACAATGTCAAATAAATAACAACAACAACGTCAAATAAACAACAACAACAACGTCAACAACATCAACAACGTCAAATAAACAACAACGTCAACAACAACAACAACGTCAAATAAACAACAACGTCAACAACAACAACAATGTCAAATAAACAACAACAACAACTAAGTCAACAACAACAACAACAACGTCAACAACAACAACAACAACGTCAAATAAACAACAACAACAACACCGTCAAATAAACAACAACAACAAATAAACAACAACAACAACGTCAAATAAACAACAACAACAACACCGTCAAATAAACAACAACAACAACGTCAAATAAACAACAACAACAACAACAACAACGTCAAATAAATAACAACAACAACAACGTCAACAACAACAACAACGTCAACAACAACAACAACGTCAAATAAACAACAACAACAACTTCAAATAAACAACAACGTCAACAACAACAACGTCAAATAAACAACAACAACAACAATAACAACATCAACAAATAAACAACAACAAAAACAACAACAACATCAACAACAACAAAAACGTCAAATAAACAACAACAATGTCAACAACAACAACAACAACATCAACAACAACAAAAACGTCAAATAAACAACAACAACAACAACAACAACAACGTCAACAAGAACAACTACGTCAAATAAACAACAACAACAACGTCAAATAAACAACAACAACAACAACGTCAAATAAATAACAACAACAACAACGTCAACAACAACAACAACGTCAAATAAACAACAACAACAACTTCAAATAAACAACAACGTCAACAACAACAACGTCAAATAAACAACAACAACAACAACAATAACAACATCAACAAATAAACAACAACAAAAACAACAACAACATCAACAACAACAAAAACGTCAAATAAACAACAACAATGTCAACAACAACAACAACAACATCAACAACAACAAAAACGTCAAATAAACAACAACAACAACAACAACGTCAACAACAACAACTACGTCAAATAAACAACAACAACAACGTCAAATAAACAACAACAACAACAATGTCACCCACAACAACGTCAAATAAATAACAACAACAATGTCAAATAAACAACAACAACAACAACGTCAACATCAACAACAATGTCAAATAAACAACAATAACAACGTCAAATAAACAACAACAACAACAATGTCAAGAACAACAACAACAACGTCAAATAAACAACAACAACAACAACGTCAACATCAACAACAATGTCAAATAAACAACAATAACAACGTCAAATAAACAACAACAACAACAACAATGTCAAGAACAACAACAACAACGTCAAATAAACAACAACAACAACAACTATGTTAACAACAACAACAACGTCAAATAAACAACAACAACAACAACAACGTCAACAACAACGTCAAATAAACAACAAAAATAACAACAACAATGTCAAATAAACAACAACAACATTAACGTCAAATAAACAACAACAACAACAACGTCAAATAAACAACAACAAAAACAACGTCAACAACAACAACAACGTCAACAACAACAACAACGTCAAATAAACAACAACAACAACAACAATGTCAAATAAACAATAACAATAACAACAACAATGTCAAATAAACAACAAAAACAACGTCAAATAAACAACAACAACAATGTCACCCAGAACAACGTCAAATAAATAACAACAACAATGTCAAATAAACAACAATACTAAAACAACATCAAATAAACAACAACAACAACGTCAACAACAACAACAACAACAATGTCAAATAAATAACAATAACAACAACGTCAATAACAACAACAATGTCAAATAAATAACAACAACAACGTCAAATAAACAACAACAACAACGTCAACAACATCAACAACGTCAAATAAACAACAACGTCAACAACAACAACAACGTCAAATAAAAAACAACGTCAACAACAACAACAATGTCAAATAAACAACAACAACAACTAAGTCAACAACAACAACAACGTCAACAACAACAACAACAACGTCAAATAAACAACAACAACAACGTCAAATAAACAATAACAACAACAACAACAATGTCAAATAAACAACAACAACAACGTCAAATAAACAACAACAACAACAACACCGTCAAATAAACAACAACAACAACGTCAAATAAACAACAACAACAACAACAACAACAACAACGTCAAATAAATAACAACAACAACAACGTCAACAACAACAACAATGTCAAATAAACAACAACAACAACTTCAAATAAACAACAACGTCAACAACAACAACGTCAAATAAACAACAACAACAACAATAACAACATCAACAAATAAACAACAACAAAAACAACAACAACATCAACAACAACAAAAACGTCAAATAAACAACAACAATGTCAACAACAACAACAACAACAACATCAACAACAACAAAAACGTCAAATAAACAACAACAACAACAACAACAACAACAACAACGTCAACAACAACAACTACGTCAAATAAACAACAACAACAACGTCAAATAAACAACAACAACAACAATGTCACCCACAACAACGTCAAATAAATAACAACAACAATGTCAAATAAACAACAATACTAAAACAACGTCAAAAAACAACAACAACAACAACAACAACGTCAACAACAACAACAATGTCAAATAAATAACAACAATAACAACAACGTCAACAACAACAACAATGTCAATTAAATAACAACAACAACATAAAATAAACAACAACAACAACAACGTCAACAACAACAACAACGTCAAATAAACAACAACAACGTCAAATAAACAACAACAATAACAACAACAACAACGTCAAATAAACAACAAATAAGCAACAACAACAACAACAACAACAACAACAATGTCAAATAAACAACAATAACAGCGTCAAATAAACAACAACAACAACAACGTCAAATAAACAATAAAAACAACAACGTCAAATAAATAAAAACAACAACGTCAAATAAACAACAACAACAACAACAACGTCAAATAAACAACAACAACAACAACAATGTCAAATAAACAACACTAATAACAACAACAACAACAACAACATCAAATAAACAACAACAACAACAACAACAACAACAACAAAAAAGTCAAATAAACAACAACAACAACGTCAACAACAACAACTACGTCAAATAAACAACAACAACAACAACAACAACAACAACAAAAATGTCAAATAAACAACAACAACAACGTCAACAACAACAACTACGTCAAATAAACAACAACAACAACGTCAAATAAACAAGAACAACAATGTCACCCACAACAACGTCAAATAAATAACAACAACAATGTCAAATAAATAACAATACTAAAACAAAATCAAATAAACAACAACAACAACAACGTCAACAACAACAACAACAACAATGTCAAATAAACAACAACAACAACAACAAAAACAATGTCAAATAAATAACAATAACAACGTCAAATAAACAACAACAACAACGTCAACAACAACAACAACATCAAATAAACAACAACAACAACAACGTCAAATAAACAACAACAACAACAATAACAACGTCAAATAAACAACAACAACAACAACAACGTCAACAACAACAACAACAATGTCAAATAAACAACAACAACAACAACGTAAACAACAACAACAATGTCAAATAAACAACAATAACAACGTCAAATAAACAACAACAACAACAATGTCAAGAACAACGCCAACAACGTCAAATAAACAACAACAACAACAACTATGTCAACAACAACAACAACAACAACGTCAAATAAACAACAACAACAACAATGTCAGCAACAACAACAACATCAACAACAACGTCAACATCAACAACAATGTCAAATAAACAACAATAACAACGTCAAATAAACAACAACAACAACAATGTCAAGAACAACAACAACAACGTTAAATAAACAACAACAACAACAACGTCAACATCAACAACAATGTCAAATAAACAACAATAACAACGTCAAATAAACAACAACAAGAACAATGTCAAGAACAACAACAACAACGTCAAATAAACAACAACAACAACAACAACTATGTCAACAACAACAACGTCAAATAAACAACAACAACAACAACGTCAACAACAACGTCAAATAAACAACGACAATAACAACAACAATGTCAAATAAACAACAACAACATTAACGTCAAATAAACAACAACAACAACGTCAAATAAACAACAACAAAAACAACGTCAACAACAACAACAACGTCAACAACAACAACAACGTCAAATAAACAACAACAACAACAACAACAATGTCAAATAAACAATAACAATAACAACAACAATGTCAAATAAACAACAAAAACAACGTCAAATAAACAACAACAACAACAATGTCACCCACAACAACGTCAAATAAATAACAACAACAATGTCAAATAAACAACAATACTAAAACAACATCAAATAAACAACAACAACAACGTCAACAACAACAACAACATTGTCAAATAAATAACAACAACAACAACGTCAACAACAACAACAATGTCAAATAAATAACAACAACAACGTCAAATAAACAACAACAACAACGTCAACAACATCAACAACGTCAAATAAACAACAACGTCAACAACAACAACAACGTCAAATAAACAACAACGTCAACAACAACAACAATGTCAAATAAACAACAACAACAACTAAGTCAACAACAACAACAACAACGTCAACAACAACAACAACAACGTCAAATAAACAACAACAACAACAACAATGTCAAATAAACAACAATAACAACGTCAAATAAACAACAACAACAACAATGTCAAGAACAACAACAACAACGTTAAATAAACAACAACAACAACAACAACGTCAACATCAACAACAATGTCAAATAAACAACAATAACAACGTCAAATAAACAACAACAAGAACAATGTCAAGAACAACAACAACAACGTCAAATAAACAACAATAACAACAACTATGTCAACAACAACAACAACGTCAAATAAACAACAACAACAACAACGTCAACAACAACGTCAAATAAACAACGACAATAACAACAACAATGTCAAATAAACAACAACAACATTAACGTCAAATAAACAACAACAACAACGTCAAATAAACAACAACAAAAACAACGTCAACAACAACAACAACGTCAACAACAACAACAACGTCAAATAAACAACAACAACAACAACAATGTCAAATAAACAATAACAATAACAACAACAATGTCAAATAAACAACAAAAACAACGTCAAATAAACAACAACAACAACAATGTCACCCACAACAACGTCAAATAAATAACAACAACAATGTCAAATAAACAACAATACTAAAACAACATCAAATAAACAAAAACAACAACGTCAACAACAACAACAACATTGTCAAATAAATAACAACAACAACAACGTCAACAACAACAACAATGTCAAATAAATAACAACAACAACGTCAAATAAACAACAACAACAACGTCAACAACATCAACAACGTCAAATAAACAACAACGTCAACAACAACAACAACGTCAAATAAACAACAACGTCAACAACAACAACAATGTCAAATAAACAACAACAACAACTAAGTCAACAACAACAACAACAACGTCAACAACAACAACAACAACGTCAAATAAACAACAACAACAACAACAACAATGTCAAATAAACAACAACAACAACGTCAAATAAACAACAACAACAACAACACCGTCAAATAAACAACAACAACAACGTCAAATAAACAACAACAACAACAACAACAACGTCAAATAAATAACAACAACAACAACGTCAACAACAACAACAACGTCAAATAAACAACAACAACAACTTCAAATAAACAACAACGTCAACAACAACAACGTCAAATAAACAACAACAACAACAATAACAACATCAACAAATAAACAACAACAAAAACAACAACAACATCAACAACAACAAAAACGTCAAATAAACAACAACAATGTCAACAACAACAACAACAACATCAACAACAACAAAAACGTCAAATAAACAACAACAACAACAACAACAACGTCAACAAGAACAACTACGTCAAATAAACAACAACAACAACGTCAAATAAACAACAACAACAACAACAACGTCAAATAAATAACAACAACAACAACGTCAACAACAACAACAACGTCAAATAAACAACAACAACAACTTCAAATAAACAACAACGTCAACAACAACAACGTCAAATAAACAACAACAACAACAACAATAACAACATCAACAAATAAACAACAACAAAAACAACAACAACATCAACAACAACAAAAACGTCAAATAAACAACAACAATGTCAACAACAACAACAACATCAACAACAACAAAAACGTCAAATAAACAACAACAACAACAACAACAACGTCAACAACAACAACTACGTCAAATAAACAACAACAACAACGTCAAATAAACAACAACAACAACAATGTCACCCACAACAACGTCAAATAAATAACAACAACAATGTCAAATAAACAACAACAACAACAACGTCAACATCAACAACAATGTCAAATAAACAACAATAACAACGTCAAATAAACAACAACAACAACAATGTCAAGAACAACAACAACAACGTCAAATAAACAACAACAACAACAACGTCAACATCAACAACAATGTCAAATAAACAACAATAACAACGTCAAATAAACAACAACAACAACAACAATGTCAAGAACAACAACAACAACGTCAAATAAACAACAACAACAACAACTATGTTAACAACAACAACAACATCAAATAAACAACAACAACAACAACAACGTCAACAACAACGTCAAATAAACAACAAAAATAACAACAACAATGTCAAATAAACAACAACAACATTAACGTCAAATAAACAACAACAACAACGTCAAATAAACAACAACAAAAACAACGTCAACAACAACAACAACGTCAACAACAACAACAACGTCAAATAAACAACAACAACAACAACAATGTCAAATAAACAATAACAATAACAACAACAATGTCAAATAAACAACAAAAACAACGTCAAATAAACAACAACAACAATGTCACCCAGAACAACGTCAAATAAATAACAACAACAATGTCAAATAAACAACAATACTAAAACAACATCAAATAAACAACAACAACAACGTCAACAACAACAACAACAACAATGTCAAATAAATAACAATAACAACAACGTCAATAACAACAACAATGTCAAATAAATAACAACAACAACGTCAAATAAACAACAACAACAACGTCAACAACATCAACAACGTCAAATAAACAACAACGTCAACAACAACAACAACGTCAAATAAAAAACAACGTCAACAACAACAACAATGTCAAATAAACAACAACAACAACTAAGTCAACAACAACAACAACGTCAACAACAACAACAACAACGTCAAATAAACAACAACAACAACGTCAAATAAACAATAACAACAACAACAACAATGTCAAATAAACAACAACAACAACGTCAAATAAACAACAACAACAACAACACCGTCAAATAAACAACAACAACAACGTCAAATAAACAACAACAACAACAACAACAACAACAACGTCAAATAAATAACAACAACAACAACGTCAACAACAACAACAATGTCAAATAAACAACAACAACAACTTCAAATAAACAACAACGTCAACAACAACAACGTCAAATAAACAACAACAACAACAATAACAACATCAACAAATAAACAACAACAAAAACAACAACAACATCAACAACAACAAAAACGTCAAATAAACAACAACAATGTCAACAACAACAACAACAACAACAACATCAACAACAACAAAAACGTCAAATAAACAACAACAACAACAACAACAACAACAACAACAACAACGTCAACAACAACAACTACGTCAAATAAACAACAACAACAACGTCAAATAAACAACAACAACAACAATGTCACCCACAACAACGTCAAATAAATAACAACAACAATGTCAAATAAACAACAATACTAAAACAACGTCAAAAAACAACAACAACAACAACAACAACGTCAACAACAACAACAATGTCAAATAAATAACAACAACAACAACAATGTCAACAACAACAACAATGTCAATTAAATAACAACAACAACATAAAATAAACAACAACAACAACAACGTCAACAACAACAACAACGTCAAATAAACAACAACAACGTCAAATAAACAACAACAATAACAACAACAACAACGTCAAATAAACAACAAATAAGCAACAACAACAACAACAACAACAACAATGTCAAATAAACAACAATAACAGCGTCAAATAAACAACAACAACAACGTCAAATAAACAATAAAAACAACAACGTCAAATAAATAAAAACAACAACGTCAAATAAACAACAACAACAACAACAACAACGTCAAATAAACAACAACAACAACAACAATGTCAAATAAACAACACTAATAACAACAACAACAACAACAACATCAAATAAACAACAACAACAACAACAACAACAACAACAACAAAAAAGTCAAATAAACAACAACAACAACGTCAACAACAACAACTACGTCAAATAAACAACAACAACAACAACAACAACAACAACAAAAATGTCAAATAAACAACAACAACAACAACGTCAACAACAACAACTACGTCAAATAAACAACAACAACAACGTCAAATAAACAAGAACAACAATGTCACCCACAACAACGTCAAATAAATAACAACAACAATGTCAAATAAATAACAATACTAAAACAAAATCAAATAAACAACAACAACAACAACGTCAACAACAACAACAACAATGTCAAATAAACAACAACAACAACAACAAAAACAATGTCAAATAAATAACAATAACAACGTCAAATAAACAACAACAACAACGTCAACAACAACAACAACATCAAATAAACAACAACAACAACAACGTCAAATAAACAACAACAACAACAATAACAACGTCAAATAAACAACAACAACAACAACAACGTCAACAACAACAACAACAATGTCAAATAAACAACAACAACAACAACGTAAACAACAACAACAATGTCAAATAAACAACAATAACAACGTCAAATAAACAACAACAACAACAATGTCAAGAACAACGCCAACAACGTCAAATAAACAACAACAACAACAACTATGTCAACAACAACAACAACAACAACGTCAAATAAACAACAACAACAACAATGTCAGCAACAACAACAACATCAACAACAACGTCAACATCAACAACAATGTCAAATAAACAACAATAACAACGTCAAATAAACAACAACAACAACAATGTCAAGAACAACAACAACAACGTTAAATAAACAACAACAACAACAACGTCAACATCAACAACAATGTCAAATAAACAACAATAACAACGTCAAATAAACAACAACAAGAACAATGTCAAGAACAACAACAACAACGTCAAATAAACAACAACAACAACAACTATGTCAACAACAACAACGTCAAATAAACAACAACAACAACAACGTCAACAACAACGTCAAATAAACAACGACAATAACAACAACAATGTCAAATAAACAACAACAACATTAACGTCAAATAAACAACAACAACAACGTCAAATAAACAACAACAAAAACAACGTCAACAACAACAACAACGTCAACAACAACAACAACGTCAAATAAACAACAACAACAACAACAACAATGTCAAATAAACAATAACAATAACAACAACAATGTCAAATAAACAACAAAAACAACGTCAAATAAACAACAACAACAACAATGTCACCCACAACAACGTCAAATAAATAACAACAACAATGTCAAATAAACAACAATACTAAAACAACATCAAATAAACAACAACAACAACGTCAACAACAACAACAACATTGTCAAATAAATAACAACAACAACAACGTCAACAACAACAACAATGTCAAATAAATAACAACAACAACGTCAAATAAACAACAACAACAACGTCAACAACATCAACAACGTCAAATAAACAACAACGTCAACAACAACAACAACGTCAAATAAACAACAACGTCAACAACAACAACAATGTCAAATAAACAACAACAACAACTAAGTCAACAACAACAACAACAACGTCAACAACAACAACAACAACGTCAAATAAACAACAACAACAACAACAATGTCAAATAAACAACAATAACAACGTCAAATAAACAACAACAACAACAATGTCAAGAACAACAACAACAACGTTAAATAAACAACAACAACAACAACAACGTCAACATCAACAACAATGTCAAATAAACAACAATAACAACGTCAAATAAACAACAACAAGAACAATGTCAAGAACAACAACAACAACGTCAAATAAACAACAATAACAACAACTATGTCAACAACAACAACAACGTCAAATAAACAACAACAACAACAACGTCAAATAAACAACGACAATAACAACAACAATGTCAAATAAACAACAACAACATTAACGTCAAATAAACAACAACAACAACGTCAAATAAACAACAACAAAAACAACGTCAACAACAACAACAACGTCAACAACAACAACAACGTCAAATAAACAACAACAACAACAACAATGTCAAATAAACAATAACAATAACAACAACAATGTCAAATAAACAACAAAAACAACGTCAAATAAACAACAACAACAACAATGTCACCCACAACAACGTCAAATAAATAACAACAACAATGTCAAATAAACAACAATACTAAAACAACATCAAATAAACAAAAACAACAACGTCAACAACAACAACAACATTGTCAAATAAATAACAACAACAACAACGTCAACAACAACAACAATGTCAAATAAATAACAACAACAACGTCAAATAAACAACAACAACAACGTCAACAACATCAACAACGTCAAATAAACAACAACGTCAACAACAACAACAACGTCAAATAAACAACAACGTCAACAACAACAACAATGTCAAATAAACAACAACAACAACTAAGTCAACAACAACAACAACAACGTCAACAACAACAACAACAACGTCAAATAAACAACAACAACAACAACAACAATGTCAAATAAACAACAACAACAACGTCAAATAAACAACAACAACAACAACACCGTCAAATAAACAACAACAACAACGTCAAATAAACAACAACAACAACAACAACAACGTCAAATAAATAACAACAACAACAACGTCAACAACAACAACAACGTCAAATAAACAACAACAACAACTTCAAATAAACAACAACGTCAACAACAACAACGTCAAATAAACAACAACAACAACAATAACAACATCAACAAATAAACAACAACAAAAACAACAACAACATCAACAACAACAAAAACGTCAAATAAACAACAACAATGTCAACAACAACAACAACAACATCAACAACAACAAAAACGTCAAATAAACAACAACAACAACAACAACAACGTCAACAAGAACAACTACGTCAAATAAACAACAACAACAACGTCAAATAAACAACAACAACAACAACAACGTCAAATAAATAACAACAACAACAACGTCAACAACAACAACAACGTCAAATAAACAACAACAACAACTTCAAATAAACAACAACGTCAACAACAACAACGTCAAATAAACAACAACAACAACAACAATAACAACATCAACAAATAAACAACAACAAAAACAACAACAACATCAACAACAACAAAAACGTCAAATAAACAACAACAATGTCAACAACAACAACAACATCAACAACAACAAAAACGTCAAATAAACAACAACAACAACAACAACAACGTCAACAACAACAACTACGTCAAATAAACAACAACAACAACGTCAAATAAACAACAACAACAACAATGTCACCCACAACAACGTCAAATAAATAACAACAACAATGTCAAATAAACAACAACAACAACAACGTCAACATCAACAACAATGTCAAATAAACAACAATAACAACGTCAAATAAACAACAACAACAACAATGTCAAGAACAACAACAACAACGTCAAATAAACAACAACAACAACAACGTCAACATCAACAACAATGTCAAATAAACAACAATAACAACGTCAAATAAACAACAACAACAACAACAATGTCAAGAACAACAACAACAACGTCAAATAAACAACAACAACAACAACTATGTTAACAACAACAACAACATCAAATAAACAACAACAACAACAACAACAACGTCAACAACAACGTCAAATAAACAACAAAAATAACAACAACAATGTCAAATAAACAACAACAACATTAACGTCAAATAAACAACAACAACAACGTCAAATAAACAACAACAAAAACAACGTCAACAACAACAACAACGTCAACAACAACAACAACGTCAAATAAACAACAACAACAACAACAATGTCAAATAAACAATAACAATAACAACAACAATGTCAAATAAACAACAAAAACAACGTCAAATAAACAACAACAACAATGTCACCCAGAACAACGTCAAATAAATAACAACAACAATGTCAAATAAACAACAATACTAAAACAACATCAAATAAACAACAACAACAACGTCAACAACAACAACAACAACAATGTCAAATAAATAACAATAACAACAACGTCAATAACAACAACAATGTCAAATAAATAACAACAACAACGTCAAATAAACAACAACAACAACGTCAACAACATCAACAACGTCAAATAAACAACAACGTCAACAACAACAACAACGTCAAATAAAAAACAACGTCAACAACAACAACAATGTCAAATAAACAACAACAACAACTAAGTCAACAACAACAACAACGTCAACAACAACAACAACAACGTCAAATAAACAACAACAACAACGTCAAATAAACAATAACAACAACAACAACAATGTCAAATAAACAACAACAACAACGTCAAATAAACAACAACAACAACACCGTCAAATAAACAACAACAACAACGTCAAATAAACAACAACAACAACAACAACAACAACAACGTCAAATAAATAACAACAACAACAACGTCAACAACAACAACAATGTCAAATAAACAACAACAACAACTTCAAATAAACAACAACGTCAACAACAACAACGTCAAATAAACAACAACAACAACAATAACAACATCAACAAATAAACAACAACAAAAACAACAACAACATCAACAACAACAAAAACGTCAAATAAACAACAACAATGTCAACAACAACAACAACAACATCAACAACAACAAAAACGTCAAATAAACAACAACAACAACAACAACAACAACAACGTCAACAACAACAACTACGTCAAATAAACAACAACAACAACGTCAAATAAACAACAACAACAACAATGTCACCCACAACAACGTCAAATAAATAACAACAACAATGTCAAATAAACAACAATACTAAAACAACGTCAAAAAACAACAACAACAACAACAACAACGTCAACAACAACAACAATGTCAAATAAATAACAACAACAACAACAACGTCAACAACAACAACAATGTCAATTAAATAACAACAACAACATAAAATAAACAACAACAACAACAACGTCAACAACAACAACAACGTCAAATAAACAACAACAACGTCAAATAAACAACAACAATAACAACAACAACAACGTCAAATAAACAACAAATAAGCAACAACAACAACAACAACAACAACAACAACAATGTCAAATAAACAACAATAACAGCGTCAAATAAACAACAACAACAACAACGTCAAATAAACAATAAAAACAACAACGTCAAATAAACAACAACAACAACAACAACAACGTCAAATAAACAACAACAACAACAACAACAATGTCAAATAAACAACAACAATAACAACAACAACAACAACATCAAATAAACAACAACAACAACAACAACAACAACAACAAAAAAGTCAAATAAACAACAACAACAACGTCAACAACAACAACTACGTCAAATAAACAACAACAACAACAATAACAACAACAAAAATGTCAAATAAACAACAACAACAACGTCAACAACAACAACTACGTCAAATAAACAACAACAACAACGTCAAATAAACAAGAACAACAATGTCACCCACAACAACGTCAAATAAATAACAACAACAATGTCAAATAAATAACAATACTAAAACAAAATCAAATAAACAACAACAACAACAACGTCAACAACAACAACAACAATGTCAAATAAACAACAACAACAACAACAAAAACAATGTCAAATAAATAACAATAACAACGTCAAATAAACAACAACAACAACGTCAACAACAACAACAACATCAAATAAACAACAACAACAACAACGTCAAATAAACAACAACAACAACAATAACAACGTCAAATAAACAACAACAACAACAACAACGTCAACAACAACAACAACAATGTCAAATAAACAACAACAACAACAACGTAAACAACAACAACAATGTCAAATAAACAACAATAACAACGTCAAATAAACAACAACAACAACAATGTCAAGAACAACGCCAACAACGTCAAATAAACAACAACAACAACAACTATGTCAACAACAACAACAACAACAACGTCAAATAAACAACAACAACAACAATGTCAGCAACAACAACAACATCAACAACAACGTCAACATCAACAACAATGTCAAATAAACAACAATAACAACGTCAAATAAACAACAACAACAACAATGTCAAGAACAACAACAACAACGTTAAATAAACAACAACAACAACAACGTCAACATCAACAACAATGTCAAATAAACAACAATAACAACGTCAAATAAACAACAACAAGAACAATGTCAAGAACAACAACAACAACGTCAAATAAACAACAACAACAACAACTATGTCAACAACAACAACAACGTCAAATAAACAACAACAACAACAACGTCAACAACAACGTCAAATAAACAACGACAATAACAACAACAATGTCAAATAAACAACAACAACATTAACGTCAAATAAACAACAACAACAACGTCAAATAAACAACAACAAAAACAACGTCAACAACAACAACAACGTCAACAACAACAACAACGTCAAATAAACAACAACAACAACAACAACAATGTCAAATAAACAATAACAATAACAACAACAATGTCAAATAAACAACAAAAACAACGTCAAATAAACAACAACAACAACAATGTCACCCACAACAACGTCAAATAAATAACAACAACAATGTCAAATAAACAACAATACTAAAAAAACATCAAATAAACAACAACAACAACAACGTCAACAACAACAACAACATTGTCAAATAAATAACAACAACAACAACGTCAACAACAACAACAATGTCAAATAAATAACAACAACAACGTCAAATAAACAACAACAACAACGTCAACAACATCAACAACGTCATATAAACAACAACGTCAACAACAACAACAACGTCAAATAAACAACAACGTCAACAACAACAACAATGTCAAATAAACAACAACAACAACTAAGTCAACAACAACAACAACAACGTCAACAACAACAACAACAACGTCAAATAAACAACAACAACAACAACAATGTCAAATAAACAACAATAACAACGTCAAATAAACAACAACAACAACAATGTCAAGAACAACAACAACAACGTTAAATAAACAACAACAACAACAACGTCAACATCAACAACAATGTCAAATAAACAACAATAACAACGTCAAATAAACAACAACAAGAACAATGTCAAGAACAACAACAACAACGTCAAATAAACAACAATAACAACAACTATGTCAACAACAACAACAACGTCAAATAAACAACAACAACAACAACGTCAACAACAACGTCAAATAAACAACGACAATAACAACAACAATGTCAAATAAACAACAACAACATTAACGTCAAATAAACAACAACAACAACGTCAAATAAACAACAACAAAAACAACGTCAACAACAACAACAACGTCAACAACAACAACAACGTCAAATAAACAACAACAACAACAACAATGTCAAATAAACAATAACAATAACAACAACAATGTCAAATAAACAACAACAACAACAATGTCACCCACAACAACGTCAAATAAATAACAACAACAATGTCAAATAAACAACAATACTAAAACAACATCAAATAAACAAAAACAACAACGTCAACAACAACAACAACATTGTCAAATAAATAACAACAACAACAACGTCAACAACAACAACAATATCAAATAAATAACAACAACAAAAACGTCAAATAAACAACAACAACAACGTCAACAACATCAACAACGTCAAATAAACAACAACGTCAACAACAACAACAACGTCAAATAAACAACAACGTCAACAACAACAACAATGTCAAATAAACAACAACAACAACTAAGTCAACAACAACAACAACAACGTCAACAACAACAACAACAACGTCAAATAAACAACAACAACAACAACAACAATGTCAAATAAACAACAACAACAACGTCAAATAAACAACAACAACAACAACACCGTCAAATAAACAACAACAACAACGTCAAATAAACAACAACAACAACAACAACAACGTCAAATAAATAACAACAACAACAACGTCAACAACAACAACAACGTCAAATAAACAACAACAACAACTTCAAATAAACAACAACGTCAACAACAACAACGTCAAATAAACAACAACAACAACAATAACAACATCAACAAATAAACAACAACAAAAACAACAACAACATCAACAACAACAAAAACGTCAAATAAACAACAACAATGTCAACAACAACAACAACAACATCAACAACAACAAAAACGTCAAATAAACAACAACAACAACAACAACAACAACAACGTCAACAAGAACAACTACGTCAAATAAACAACAACAACAACGTCAAATAAACAACAACAACAACAACAACGTCAAATAAATAACAACAACAACAACGTCAACAACAACAACAACGTCAAATAAACAACAACAACAACTTCAAATAAACAACAACGTCAACAACAACAACGTCAAATAAACAACAACAACAACAATAACAACATCAACAAATAAACAACAACAAAAACAACAACAACATCAACAACAACAAAAACGTCAAATAAACAACAACAATGTCAACAACAACAACAACAACATCAACAACAACAAAAACGTCAAATAAACAACAACAACAACAACAACGTCAACAACAACAACTACGTCAAATAAACAACAACAACAACGTCAAATAAACAACAACAACAACAATGTCACCCACAACAACGTCAAATAAATAACAACAACAATGTCAAATAAACAACAACAACAACAACGTCAACATCAACAACAATGTCAAATAAACAACAATAACAACGTCAAATAAACAACAACAACAACAATGTCAAGAACAACAACAACAACGTCAAATAAACAACAACAACAACAACGTCAACATCAACAACAATGTCAAATAAACAACAATAACAACGTCAAATAAACAACAACAACAACAACAATGTCAAGAACAACAACAACAACGTCAAATAAACAACAACAACAACAACTATGTTAACAACAACAACAACGTCAAATAAACAACAACAACAACAACAACAACGTCAACAACAACGTCAAATAAACAACAAAAATAACAACAACAATGTCAAATAAACAACAACAACATTAACGTCAAATAAACAACAACAACAACGTCAAATAAACAACAACAAAAACAACGTCAACAACAACAACAACGTCAACAACAACAACAACGTCAAATAAACAACAACAACAACAACAATGTCAAATAAACAATAACAATAACAACAACAATGTCAAATAAACAACAAAAACAACGTCAAATAAACAACAACAACAATGTCACCCAGAACAACGTCAAATAAATAACAACAACAATGTCAAATAAACAACAATACTAAAACAACATCAAATAAACAACAACAACAACGTCAACAACAACAACAACAACAATGTCAAATAAATAACAATAACAACAACGTCAATAACAACAACAATGTCAAATAAATAACAACAACAACGTCAAATAAACAACAACAACAACGTCAACAACATCAACAACGTCAAATAAACAACAACGTCAACAACAACAACAACGTCAAATAAAAAACAACGTCAACAACAACAACAATGTCAAATAAACAACAACAACAACTAAGTCAACAACAACAACAACGTCAACAACAACAACAACAACGTCAAATAAACAACAACAACAACGTCAAATAAACAATAACAACAACAACAACAATGTCAAATAAACAACAACAACAACGTCAAATAAACAACAACAACAACAACACCGTCAAATAAACAACAACAACAACGTCAAATAAACAACAACAACAACAACAACAACAACGTCAAATAAATAACAACAACAACAACGTCAACAACAACAACAATGTCAAATAAACAACAACAACAACAACTTCAAATAAACAACAACGTCAACAACAACAACGTCAAATAAACAACAACAACAACAATAACAACATCAACAAATAAACAACAACAAAAACAACAACAACATCAACAACAACAAAAACGTCAAATAAACAACAACAATGTCAACAACAACAACAACAACAACATCAACAACAACAAAAACGTCAAATAAACAACAACAACAACAACAACAACAACAACAACGTCAACAACAACAACTACGTCAAATAAACAACAACAACAACGTCAAATAAACAACAACAACAACAATGTCACCCACAACAACGTCAAATAAATAACAACAACAATGTCAAATAAACAACAATACTAAAACAACGTCAAAAAACAACAACAACAACAACAACAACAACGTCAACAACAACAACAATGTCAAATAAATAACAACAACAACAACAACGTCAACAACAACAACAATGTCAATTAAATAACCACAACAACATAAAATAAACAACAACAACAACAACATCAACAACAACAACAACGTCAAATAAACAACAACAACGTCAAATAAACAACAACAATAACAACAACAACAACGTCAAATAAACAACAAATAAGCAACAACAACAACAACAACAACAACAACAACGTCAAATAAACAACAATAACAGCGTCAAATAAACAACAACAACAACAACGTCAAATAAACAATAAAAACAACAACGTCAAATAAATAAAAACAACAACGTCAAATAAACAACAACAACAACAACAACAACGTCAAATAAACAACAACAACAACAACAATGTCAAATAAACAACAACAATAACAACAACAACAACAACATCAAATAAACAACAACAACAACAACAACAACAAAAAAGTCAAATAAACAACAACAACAACGTCAACAACAACAACTACGTCAAATAAACAACAACAACAACAACAACAACAACAAAAATGTCAAATAAACAACAACAACAACGTCAACAACAACAACTACGTCAAATAAACAACAACAACAACGTCAAATAAACAAGAACAACAACGTCACCCACAACAACGTCAAATAAATAACAACAACAATGTCAAATAAATAACAATACTAAAACAAAATCAAATAAACAACAACAACAACAACGTCAACAACAACAACAACAATGTCAAATAAACAACAACAACAACAACAAAAACAATGTCAAATAAATAACAATAACAACGTCAAATAAACAACAACAACAACGTCAACAACAACAACAACATCAAATAAACAACAACAACAACAACGTCAAATAAACAACAACAACAACAATAACAACGTCAAATAAACAACAACAACAACAACAACGTCAACAACAACAACAACAATGTCAAATAAACAACAACAACAACGTAAACAACAACAACAATGTCAAATAAACAACAATAACAACGTCAAATAAACAACAACAACAACAATGTCAAGAACAACGCCAACAACGTCAAATAAACAACAACAACAACAACTATGTCAACAACAACAACAACAACAACGTCAAATAAACAACAACAACAACAATGTCAGCAACAACAACGTCAAATAAACAACAACAATGACAACAACACCGTCAAATAAACAACAACAACATTAACATCAAATAAACAACAACAACAACAACAACGTCAAATAAACAACAACAAAAACAACGTCAACAACAACAACAACGTCAACAACAACAACAACAACGTCAAATAAACAACAACAACAACAACGTCAAATAAACAATAACAATAACAACAACAATGTCAAATAAACAACAACAACAATGTCAAATAAACAACAACAACAATGTCACCCGCAACAACGTCAAATAAATAACAACAACAATGTCAAATAAACAACAATACTAAAACAACATCAAATAAACAACAACAACAACGTCAACAACAACAACAACAATGTCAAATAAATAACAACAACGTCAACAACAACAACAATATCAAATAAATAACAACAACAACGTCAAATAAACAACAACAACAACGTCAAATAAACAACAACAACAACAACGTCAAATAAACAACAACGTCATCAACAACAACAACGTCAAAAAAACAACAACGTCAACAACAACAACAACGTCAAATAAACAACAATAACAACGTCAAATAAACAACAACGTCAACAACAACAACAACGTTAAATAAACAACAACAACAACGTCAAATAAACAATAACAACAACAACAACAATGTCAAATAAACAACAACAACAACGTCAAATAAACAACAACAACAACACCATCAAATAAACAACAACAACAACGTCAAACAAACAACAACAACAACAACAACGTCAAATAAACAACAATAACAACAACGTCAAATAAACATCAACAATAACAACGTCAACAATAACAACAACGTCAAATAAACAACAACAACAACTATGTCAACAACAATAACAACAATGTCAAATAAATAACAACAACAACGTCAAATAAACAACAACAACAACGTCAACAACAACAACGTCAAATAAACAACAACAACAACGTCAAATAGACAACAACAACAACAACAACGTCAAATAAACAAAAACAACAACAACGTCAACAACAATAACAATGTCAAATAAACAACAACAACAACGTCAACAACAACAACAATGTCAAATAAACAACAATAACAACGTCAAATAAACAACAACAACAACAACGTCAAATAAACAACAACAACAACAACTATGTCAACAACAACAACAACGTCAAATAAACAACAACAACAACAACGTCAACAACAACTTCAAATAAACAACAACAATAACAACAACAATGTCAAATAAACAACAACAACATTAACGTCAAATAAACAACAACAACAACGTCAAATAAACAACAACAAAAACAACGTCAACAACAACAACAACGTCAACAACAACAACAACGTCAAATAAACAACAACAACAACAATGTCAAATAAACAATAACAATAACAACAACAATGTCAAATAAACAACAAAAACAACGTCAAATAAACAACAACAACAATGTCACCCACAACAACGTCAAATAAATAACAACAACAATGTCAAATAAACAACAATACTAAAACAACATCAAATAAACAACAACAACAACGTCAACAACAACAACAACAACAATGTCAAATAAATAACAACAACAACAACAACGTCAACAGCAACAACAATGTCAATTAAATAACAACAACAACGTCAAATAAACAACAACAACGTCAACAACATCAACAACGTCAAATAAACAACAACGTCAACAACAACAACAACGTCAAATAAACAACAACGTCAACAACAACAACAATGTCAAATAAACAACAACAACAACTAAGTCAACAACAACAACAACAACAACGTCAACAACAACAACAACAATGTCAAATAAACAACAACAACAACGTTAAATAAACAATAACAACAACAACAACAACAATGTCAAATAAACAACAACAACAACGTCAAATAAACAACAACAACAACGTCAAATAAAGAACAACAACAACAACAACAACAACAACAACGTCAAATAAATAACAACAACAACAACGCCAACAACAACAACAACGTCAAATAAACAACAACAACTTCAAATAAACAACAACGTCAACAACAACAACGTCAAATAAACAACAACAACAACAATAACAACATCAACAAATAAACAACAACAAAAACAACAACAACATCAACAACAACAAAAACGTCAAATAAACAACAACAATGTCAACAACAACAACAACAACAACATCAACAACAACAAAATCGTCAAATAAACAACAACAACAACAACAACGTCAACAACAACAACTACGTCAAATAAACAACAACAACAACGTCAAATAAACAACAACAACAACAATGTCACCCACAACAACGTCAAATAAATAACAACAACAATGTCAAATAAACAACAACAACAACAACAACGTCAACATCAACAACAATGTCAAATAAACAACAATAACAACGTCAAATAAACAACAACAACAACAATGTCAAGAACAACAACAACAACGTTAAATAAACAACAACAACAACAACGTCAACATCAACAACAATGTCAAATAAACAACAATAACAACGTCAAATAAACAACAACAAGAACAATGTCAAGAACAACAACAACAACGTCAAATAAACAACAACAACAACAACTATGTCAACAACAACAACAACGTCAAATAAACAACAACAACAACAACGTCAACAACAACGTCAAATAAACAACGACAATAACAACAACAATGTCAAATAAACAACAACAACATTAACGTCAAATAAACAACAACAAAAACAACGTCAACAACAACAACAACGTCAACAACAACAACAACGTCAAATAAACAACAACAACAACAACAATGTCAAATAAACAATAACAATAACAACAACAATGTCAAATAAACAACAAAAACAACGTCAAATAAACAACAACAACAACAATGTCACCCACAACAACGTCAAATAAATAACAACAACAATGTCAAATAAACAACAATACTAAAACAACATCAAATAAACAACAACAACAACGTCAACAACAACAATAACATTGTCAAATAAATAACAACAACAACAACGTCAACAACAACAACAATGTCAAATAAATAACAACAACAACGTCAAATAAACAACAACAACAACGTCAACAACATCAACAACGTCAAATAAACAACAACGTCAACAACAACAACAACGTCAAATAAACAACAACGTCAACAACAACAACAATGTCAAATAAACAACAACAACAACTAAGTCAACAACAACAACAACAACGTCAACAACAACAACAACAACGTCAAATAAACAACAACAACAACAACAATGTCAAATAAACAACAATAACAACGTCAAATAAACAACAACAACAACAATGTCAAGAACAACAACAACAACGTTAAATAAACAACAACAACAACAACGTCAACATCAACAACAATGTCAAATAAACAACAATAACAACGTCAAATAAACAACAACAAGAACAATGTCAAGAACAACAACAACATAGTCAAATAAACAACAATAACAACAACTATGTCAACAACAACAACAACGTCAAATAAACAACAACAACAACAACGTCAACAACAACGTCAAATAAACAACGACAATAACAACAACAATGTCAAATAAACAACAACAACATTAACGTCAAATAAACAACAACAACAACGTCAAATAAACAACAACAAAAACAACGTCAACAACAACAACAACGTCAACAACAACAACAACGTCAAATAAACAACAACAACAACAACAACAATGTCAAATAAACAATAACAATAACAACAACAATGTCAAATAAACAACAAAAACAACGTCAAATAAACAACAACAACAACAATGTCACCCACAACAACGTCAAATAAATAACAACAACAATGTCAAATAAACAACAATACTAAAACAACATCAAATAAACAAAAACAACAACGTCAACAACAACAACAACATTGTCAAATAAATAACAACAACAACAACGTCAACAACAACAACAATGTCAAATAAATAACAACAACAACGTCAAATAAACAACAACAACAACGTCAACAACATCAACAACGTCAAATAAACAACAACGTCAACAACAACAACAACGTCAAATAAACAACAACGTCAACAACAACAACAATGTCAAATAAACAACAACAACAACTAAGTCAACAACAACAACAACGTCAACAACAACAACAACAACGTCAAATAAACAACAACAACAACAACAACAATGTCAAATAAACAACAACAACAACGTCAAATAAACAACAACAACAACAACACCGTCAAATAAACAACAACAACAACGTCAAATAAACAACAACAACAACAACAACGTCAAATAAATAACAACAACAACAACGTCAACAACAACAACAACGTCAAATAAACAACAACAACAACTTCAAATAAACAACAACGTCAACAACAACAACGTCAAATAAACAACAACAACAACAATAACAACATCAACAAATAAACAACAACAAAAACAACAACAACATCAACAACAACAAAAACGTCAAATAAACAACAACAATGTCAACAACAACAACAACAACATCAACAACAACAAAAACGTCAAATAAACAACAACAACAACAACAACAACGTCAACAACAACAACTACGTCAAATAAACAACAACAACAACGTCAAATAAACAACAACAACAACAACAACGTCAAATAAATAACAACAACAACAACGTCAACAACAACAACAACGTCAAATAAACAACAACAACAACTTTAAATAAACAACAACGTCAACAACAACAACGTCAAATAAACAACAACAACAACAATAACAACATCAACAAATAAACAACAACAAAAACAACAACAACATCAACAACAAAAAAAACGTCAAATAAACAACAACAATGTCAACAACAACAACAACAACATCAACAACAACAAAAACGTCAAATAAACAACAACAACAACAACAACGTCAACAACAACAACTACGTCAAATAAACAACAACAACAACGTCAAATAAACAACAACAACAACAATGTCACCCACAACAACGTCAAATAAATAACAACAACAATGTCAAATAAACAACAACAACAACAACGTCAACATCAACAACAATGTCAAATAAACAACAATAACAACGTCAAATAAACAACAACAACAACAATGTCAAGAACAACAACAACAACGTCAAATAAACAACAACAACAACAACGTCAACATCAACAACAATGTCAAATAAACAACAATAACAACGTCAAATAAACAACAACAACAACAACAATGTCAAGAACAACAACAACAACGTCAAATAAACAACAACAACAACAACTATGTTAACAACAACAACAACGTCAAATAAACAACAACAACAACAACAACGTCAACAACAACGTCAAATAAACAACAAAAATAACAACAACAATGTCAAATAAACAACAACAACATTAACGTCAAATAAACAACAACAACAACGTCAAATAAACAACAACAAAAACAACGTCAACAACAACAACAACGTCAACAACAACAACAACGTCAAATAAACAACAACAACAACAACAATGTCAAATAAACAATAACAATAACAACAACAATGTCAAATAAACAACAAAAACAACGTCAAATAAACAACAACAACAATGTCACCCAGAACAACGTCAAATAAATAACAACAACAATGTCAAATAAACAACAATACTAAAACAACATCAAATAAACAACAACAACAACAACGTCAACAACAACAACAACAACAATGTCAAATAAATAACAATAACAACAACGTCAATAACAACAACAATGTCAAATAAATAACAACAACAACGTCAAATAAACAACAACAACAACGTCAACAACATCAACAACGTCAAATAAACAACAACGTCAACAACAACAACAACGTCAAATAAAAAACAACGTCAACAACAACAACAATGTCAAATAAACAACAACAACAACTAAGTCAACAACAACAACAACGTCAACAACAACAACAACAACGTCAAATAAACAACAACAACAACGTCAAATAAACAATAACAACAACAACAACAATGTCAAATAAACAACAACAACAACGTCAAATAAACAACAACAACAACAACACCGTCAAATAAACAACAACAACAACAACGTCAAATAAACAACAACAACAACAACAACAACAACGTCAAATAAATAACAACAACAACAACGTCAACAACAACAACAATGTCAAATAAACAACAACAACAACTTCAAATAAACAACAACGTCAACAACAACAACGTCAAATAAACAACAACAACAACAATAACAACATCAACAAATAAACAACAACAAAAACAACAACAACATCAACAACAACAAAAACGTCAAATAAACAACAACAATGTCAACAACAACAACAACAACAACATCAACAACAACAAAAACGTCAAATAAACAACAACAACAACAACAACAACAACAACGTCAACAACAACAACTACGTCAAATAAACAACAACAACAACGTCAAATAAACAACAACAACAACAATGTCACCCACAACAACGTCAAATAAATAACAACAACAATGTCAAATAAACAACAATACTAAAACAACGTCAAAAAACAACAACAACAACAACAACAACGTCAACAACAACAACAATGTCAAATAAATAACAACAACAACAACAACGTCAACAACAACAACAATGTCAATTAAATAACAACAACAACATAAAATAAACAACAACAACAACAACGTCAACAACAACAACAACGTCAAATAAACAACAACAACGTCAAATAAACAACAACAATAACAACAACAACAACGTCAAATAAACAACAAATAAGCAACAACAACAACAACAACAACAACAACAACAATGTCAAATAAACAACAATAACAGCGTCAAATAAACAACAACAACAACAACGTCAAATAAACAATAAAAACAACAACGTCAAATAAATAAAAACAACAACGTCAAATAAACAACAACAACAACAACAACAACGTCAAATAAACAACAACAACAACAACAATGTCAAATAAACAACAACAATAACAACAACAACAACAACATCAAATAAACAACAACAACAACAACAACAACAACAACAACAACAAAAAAGTCAAATAAACAACAACAACAACGTCAACAACAACAACTACGTCAAATAAACAACAACAACAACAACAACAACAACAACAAAAATGTCAAATAAACAACAACAACAACGTCAACAACAACAACTACGTCAAATAAACAACAACAACAACGTCAAATAAACAAGAACAACAATGTCACCCACAACAACGTCAAATAAATAACAACAACAATGTCAAATAAATAACAATACTAAAACAAAATCAAATAAACAACAACAACAACAACGTCAACAACAACAACAACAATGTCAAATAAACAACAACAACAACAACAAAAACAATGTCAAATAAATAACAATAACAACGTCAAATAAACAACAACAACAACGTCAACAACAACAACAACATCAAATAAACAACAACAACAACAACGTCAAATAAACAACAACAACAACAATAACAACGTCAAATAAACAACAACAACAACAACAACGTCAACAACAACAACAACAATGTCAAATAAACAACAACAACAACAACGTAAACAACAACAACAATGTCAAATAAACAACAATAACAACGTCAAATAAACAACAACAACAACAATGTCAAGAACAACGCCAACAACGTCAAATAAACAACAACAACAACAACTATGTCAACAACAACAACAACAACAACAACGTCAAATAAACAACAACAACAACAATGTCAGCAACAACAACGTCAAATAAACAACAACAATGACAACAACACCGTCAAATAAACAACAACAACATTAACATCAAATAAACAACAACAACAACAACGTCAAATAAACAACAACAAAAACAACGTCAACAACAACAACAACGTCAACAACAACAACAACAACGTCAAATAAACAACAACAACAACAACGTCAAATAAACAATAACAATAACAACAACAATGTCAAATAAACAACAACAACAATGTCAAATAAACAACAACAACAATGTCACCCGCAACAACGTCAAATAAATAACAACAACAATGTCAAATAAACAACAATACTAAAACAACATCAAATAAACAACAACAACAACGTCAACAACAACAACAACAATGTCAAATAAATAACAACAACGTCAACAACAACAACAATATCAAATAAATAACAACAACAACGTCAAATAAACAACAACAACAACGTCAAATAAACAACAACAACAACAACGTCAAATAAACAACAACGTCATCAACAACAACAACGTCAAAAAAACAACAACGTCAACAACAACAACAACGTCAAATAAACAACAATAACAACGTCAAATAAACAACAACGTCAACAACAACAACAACGTTAAATAAACAACAACAACAACGTCAAATAAACAATAACAACAACAACAACAATGTCAAATAAACAACAACAACAACGTCAAATAAACAACAACAACAACACCATCAAATAAACAACAACAACAATGTCAAACAAACAACAACAACAACAACAACGTCAAATAAACAACAATAACAACAACGTCAAATAAACATCAACAATAACAACGTCAACAATAACAACAACGTCAAATAAACAACAACAACAACTATGTCAACAACAAGAACAACGTCAAATAAACAACAACAACAACAACGTCAACAACAACAACAACAACGTCAAATAAACAACAACAACAACAACAACGTCAAATAAACAACACCAACAACACCGTCAAATAAACAACAACAACAACAACGTCAAATAAACAACAACAACAACAACGTTAATTAAAGATACAACAACAACAACAACGTCAAATAAATAAACAACAACAACGTCAACAACAACAACAACGTCAAATAAAGAACAACAACAACGTCAAATAAACAATAACAACAACAACAACAACAACAATGTCAAATAAACAACAACAACAACGTCAAATAAACAACAACAACAACGTCAACAACAACAACGTCAAATAAACAACAACAACAACAACAACGTCAAATAAACAACAACAACAACAGCATCAAATAAACAACAACAACAACAACAACAATAACAACAACAACAACGTCAAATAAAAAACAACAACAACAACGTCAAATAAACAACAACAACAACATTGTCAAATAAACAACAACAATAACAACAACAACAACGTCAACAACAACAATAATAACAACAACAACATCAACAACAACAAAAATGTCAAATAAACAACAACAACAACAACAACGTCAACAACAACAACTACGTCAAATAAACAACAACAACAACAACGTCAAATAAACAACAACATCAACGTCAAATAAACAACAACAACGTCAAATAAACAACAACAACAACAACAATAACAACAACAACAAATAAACAACAACAAAAACAACAACAACATCAACAACAACAAAAAGGTCAAATAAACAACAACAATGTCAACAACAACAACATCAACAACAACAAAAACGTCAAATAAACAACAACAACAACAACAACAACGTCAACAACAACAACTACGTCAAATAAACAACAACAACAACAACGTCAAATAAACAACAACAACAACAATGTCACCCACAACAACGTCAAATAAATTACAACAACAATGTCAAATAAACAACAATACTAAAACAACGTCAAATAAACAACAACAACAACAACGTCAACAACAACAACAATGTAAAATAAATAAAACCAACAACAACAACGTCAACAACAACAACAATGTCAATTAAATAACAACAACAACATCAAATAAACAACAACAACAACGTCAACAACAACAACAACGTCAAATAAACAACAACAACGTCAAATAAACAACAACAATAACAACAACAACAACGTCAAATAAACAACAAATAAGCAGCAATAACAACAACAACAACAACAATGTCAAATAAACAACAATAACAACGTCAAATAAACAACAACAACAACAACGTCAAATAAACAATAACAACAACAACGTCAAATAAATAAAAACAACAACAACGTCAAATAAACAACAACAACAACAACGTCAAATAAATGACAACAACAACAACAGCGTCAAATATACAACAACAATAATAACAACAACAACAACAACGTCAAATAAACAACAACAACAACAACAACAACAATGTCAAATAAACAACAACAATAACAACAACAACAACGTCAAATAAACAACAACAACAACAACAACAAAAATGTCAAATAAACAACAACAACAACGTCAACAACAACAACTACGTCAAATAAACAACAACAACAACAACAACAACCAAAATGTCAAATAAACAACAACAACAACGTCAACAACAACAACTACGTCAAATAAACAACAACAACAACGTCAAATAAACAACAACAACAATGTCACCCACAACAACGTCAAATAAATAACAACAACAATGTCAAATTAACAACAATACTAAAACAACATCAAATAAACAACAACAACAGCGTCAACAACAACAACAATGTCAAATAAGCAACAACAACAACAACGTCAACAACAACAACAATGTCAAATAAATAACAACAACAACGTCAAATAAACGACAACAACAACAACAACAAGAACGTCAAATAAACAACAACAACAACGTCAACAACAATAACAACAACAATGTCAAATAAACAACAACAACAACAACAACAACAACAACAACGTCAACAACAACAACTATGTCAAATAAACAACAATAACAACGTCAAATAAACAACAACAACAACAATGTCAAGAACAACAACAACAACGTCAAATAAACAACAACAACAACAACTATGTCAACAACAACAACAACGTCAAATAAACAACAACAACAACAACAACGTCAGCAACAACAACGTCAAATAAACAACAACAATAACAACAACACCGTGAAATAAACAACATCAACATTAACATCAAATAAACAACAACAACAACGTCAAATAAACAACAACAAAAACAACGTCAACAATAACAACAACGTCAACAACAACAACAACGTCAAATAAACAACAACAACAACAACAACGTCAAATAAACAATAACAATAACAACAACAATGTCAAATAAACAACAACAACAATGTCAAATAAACAACAACAACAATGTCACCCGCAACAATGTCAAATAAATAACAACAACAATGTCAAATAAACAACAATACTAAAACAACATCAAATAAACAACAACAACAACGTCAACAACAACAACAACAATGTCAAATAAATAACAACAACAACAACGTCAACAACAACAACAATGTCAAATCAATAACAACAACAACGTCAAATAAACAACAACAACAACAACGTCAACAACAACAACAACAACGTCAAATAAACAACAACAACAACGTCAAATAAACAACAACGTCAACAACAACAACAACGTCAAAAAAACAACAACGTCAACAACAACAACAACGTCAAATAAACAAATACAACAACTTCAAATAAACAACAACGTCAACAACAACAACAACGTCAAATAAACAACAACAACAACGTCAAATAAACAATAACAACAACAACAACACCATCAAATAAACAACAACAACAACAACGTCAAATAAACAACAACAACAACAACACCGTCAAATAAACAATAACAACAACGTCAAATAAACAATAACAACAACTATGTCAACAACAAGAACAACGTCAAATAAACAAACACAACAACAACGCCAACAACAACAACAACGTCAAATAAACAACAACAACAACAACAATGTCAAATAAACAACAACAACAACACCGTCAAATAAACAACAACAACAACAACGTCGATTAAAGATACAACAACAACGTCAAATAAACAATAACAAAAATAACGTCAACAACAACAACGTCAAATAATTAAACAACAACAACGTCAACAACAACAACAACGTCAAATAAAGAACAACAACAACGTCAAATAAACAATAACAACAACAACAACAATGTCAAATAAACAACAACAACAACGTCAAATAAACAACAACAACAACGTCAACAACAACAACGTCAAATAAACAACAACAACAACAACGTCAAATAAACAACAACAACAACAATGTCAAATAAACAACAACAACAACAACAACAATAACAACAACAACAACGTCAAATAAACAACAACAACAACAACGTTAAATAAACAACAACAACAACAATGTCAAATAAACAACAACAATAACAACAACAACAACGTCAAATAAACAACAACAATAACAACAACAACATCAACAACAACAAAAACGTCAAATAAACAACAACAACAACAACAACAACGTCAACAACAACAACTACGTCAAATAAACAACAACAACAACAACGTCAAATAAACAACAACAACAACGTCAAATAAACAACAACAACAATGTCAAATAAACAACAACAACAACGTCAAATAAACAACAACGTCAACAACAACAACGTCAAATAAACAACAACAACAATAACAACAACAACAAATAAACAACAACAAAAACAACAATAACATCAACAACAACAAAAACGTCAAATAAACAACAACAATGTCAACAACAACAAATACAACGACATCAACAACAACAAAAACGTCAAATAAACAACAACAACAACAACAACATCAACAACAACAACTACGTCAAATAAACAACAACAACAACAACAACGTCAAATAAACAACAACAACAACAATGTCACCCACAACAACGTCAAATAAATAACAACAACAATGTCAAATAAACAACAATACTAAAAAAACGTCAAATAAACAACAACAACAACAACGTCAACAACAACAACAATGTCAAATAAATAAAACCAACAACAACAACAACAATGTCAATTAAATAACAACAACAACATCAAATAAACAACAACAACAACAACGTCAACAACAACAACAACGTCAAATAAACAACAACAACGTCAAATAAACAACAACAATAACACCAACAACAACGTCAAATAAACAACAAATAAGCAGCAACAACAACAACAACAACAATGTCAAATAAACAACAATAACAACGTCAAATAAACAACAACAACAACAACAACGTCAAATAAACAATAACAACAACAACGTCAAATAAATAAAAACAACAACAACGTCAAATAAACAACAACAACAACAACAACGTCAAATAAACAACAACAACAACAACGTCAAATAAACAACAAGAATAACAACAACAACAACAACAACGTCAAATAAACAACAACAACAACAACAGTGTCAAATAAACAACAACAATAACAACAACAACAACAACGTCAAATAAACAACAACAACAACAACAACAACAAAAATGTCAAATAAAAAACAACAACAACGTCAACAACAACAACTACGTCAAATAAACAACAACAACAACAACAACAACAACAAAAACGTCAAATAAACAACAACAACAATGTCAAATAAACAACAACAACAATGTCACCCATAACAACGTCAAATATATAACAACAACAATGTCAAATAAACAACAATACTAAAACAACATCAAATAAACAACAACAACAACAACGTCAACAACAACAACAACATCAAATAAACAACAACATCAAATAAACAACAACAACAACGTCAAATAAACAACAACAACAACAACAACAACGTCAAATAAACAACAACAACAACAACAATGTCAAATAAACAACAACAACGCCAACAACAACAACAATGTCAAATAAACAACAATAACAACGTCAAATAAACAACAACAACAACAATGTCAAAAACAACAACAACAACGTCAAATAAACAACAACAACAACAACTATGACAACAACAACAATGTCAAATAAACAACAATAACAACGTCAAATAAACAACAACAACAACAACAATGTCAAGAACAACAACAACAACGTCAACTAAACAACAACAACAACAACTATGTCAACAACAACAACAACGTCAAATAAACAACAACAACAACAACAACGTCAGCAACAACAACGTCAAATAAACAACAACAATAACAACAACACCGTGAAATAAACAACATCAACATTAACATCAACTAAACAACAACAACAACGTCAAATAAACAACAACAAAAACAACGTCAACAATAACAACAACGTCAACAACAACAACAACAACGTCAAAGAAAAAAAACAACAACAACAACAACAACAACGTCAAATAAACAATAACAATAACAACAACAATGTCAAATAAACAACAACAACAATGTCAAATAAACAACAACAACAATGTCACCCGCAACAATGTCAAATAAATAACAACAACAATGTCAAATAAACAACAATACTAAAACAACATCAAATAAACAATAATACTAAAACAACATCAAATAAACAACAACAACAACGTCAACAACAACAACAACAATGTCAACAACAACAACAACAACAATGTCAAATCAATAACAACAACAACGTCAAATAAACAACAACAACAACAACGTCAACAACAACAACAACGTCAAATAAACAACAACAACAACGTCAAATAAACAACAACGTCAACAACAACAACAACGTCAAAAAAACAACAACGTCAACATCAACAACAACGTCAAATAAACAACAACAACAACGTCAAATAAACAACAACGTCAACAACAACAACAACGTCAAATAAACAACAACAACAACGTCAAATAATCAATAACAACAACAACAACACCATCAAATAAACAACAACAACAACAACGTCAAATAAACAACAGCAACAACAACACCGTCAAATAAACAACAACAACAACGTCAAATAAACAAAAACAACAACAACGTCAACAATAATAACAATGTCAAATAAACAACAACAACAACTATGTCAACAACAAGAACAACGTCAAATAAACAACAACAACAACAACAACGCCAACAACAACAACAACATCAAATAAACAACAACAACAACAACAACGTCAAATAAACAACAACAACAACACCGTCAAATAAACAACAACAACAACAACAACAACGTCAATTAAAGATACAACAACAACGTCAAATAAACAATAACAAAAATAACGTCAACAACAACGTCAAATAATTAAACAACAACAACGTCAACAACAACAACAACAACGTCAAATAAAGAACAACAACAACGTCAAATAAACAATAACAACAACAACAACAATGTCAAATAAACAACAACAACAACGTCAAATAAACAACAACAACAACGTCAACAACAACAACGTCAAATAAACAACAACAACAATAACAACAACACCGTCAAATAAACAACAGCAACATTAACATCAAATAAACAACAACAACCACGTCAAATAAACAACAACAAAAACAACGTCAACAACAACAACAACGTCAACAACAATAACAACGTCAAATAAACAACAACAACAACAACAACGTCAAATAAACAATAACAATAACAACAACAATGTCAAATAAACAACAACAACAATGTCAAATAAACAACAACAACAATGTCACCCGCAACAACGTCAAATAAATAACAACAACAATGTCAAATAAACAACAATACTAAAACAACATCAAATAAACAACAACAACAACGTCAACAACAACAACAACAACAATGTCAAATAAATAACAACAACAACAACGTCAACAACAACAACAATGTCAAATCAATAACAACAACAACGTCAAATAAACAACAACAACAACGTCAACAACAACAACAACGTCAAATAAACAACAACAACAACGTCAAATAAACAACAACGTCAACAGCAACAACAACGTCAAAAAAACAACAACGTCAACAACAACAACAACGTCAAATAAACAACAACAACAACGTCAAATAAACAACAACAACAACGTCAACAACAACAACGTCAAATAAACAACAACAACAACAACAACAACAACGTCAAATAAACAACAACAACAACAACGTCAAATAAACAACAACAACAACCACAACGTCAAATAAACAACAACAACAACAACAACAATAACAACAACAACAACGTCAAATAAACAACAACAACAACAACAACGTCAAATAAACAACAACAACAACAATGTCAAATAAACAACAACAATAACAACAACAACAACAACAACGTCAAATAAACAACAACAATAACAACAACAACATCAACAACAACAAAAACGTCAAATAAACAACAACAACAACAACAACAACGTCAACAACAACAACTACGTCAAATAAACAACAACAACAACAACGTCAAATAAACAAAAACAACAACGTTAAATAAACAACAACGTCAAATAAACAACAACAATAACAACAACAACAACAACAACAACGTCAAATAAACAACAACAACAACAACAACAATGTCAAATAAACAACAACAATAACAACAACAACAACGTCAAATAAACAACAACAACAACAACAACAAAAATGTCAAATAAACAACAACAACAACGTCAACAACAACAACTACGTCAAATAAACAACAACAACAACAACAACAACAAAAAAGTCAAATAAACAACAACAACAACGTCAACAACAACAACTACGTCAAATAAACAACAACAACAACGTCAAATAAACAACAACAACAATGTCACCCACAACAACGTCAAATAAATAACAACAACAATGTCAAATAAACAACAATACTAAAACAACATCAAATAAACAACAACAACAACGTCAACAACAACAACAATGTCAAATAAACAACAACAACAACAACGTCAACAACAACAACAATGTCAAATAAATAACAACAACAACGTCAAATAAACAACAACAACAACGTCAACAACAACAACAACATAAAATAAACAACAACAACGTCAAATAAACAACAACAACAACAACAACAACGTCAAATAAACAACAACAACAACAACGTCAACAACAACAACAACAATGTCAAATAAACAACAACAACAACAACGTCAACAACAACAACAATGTCAAATAAACAACAATAACAACGTCAAATAAACAACAACAACAACAATGTCAAGAACAACAACAACAACGTCAAATAAACAACAACAACAACAACAATTATGTCAACAACAACAACGTCAAATAAACAACAACAACAACAATGTCAGCAATAACAACATCAAATAAACAACAACAACAACGTCAACAAGAACAACAACAACAACAACAATGTCAAATAAATAACAACAACAACAACGTCAACAACAACAACAATGTCAAATCAATAACAACAATAACGTCAAATAAACAACAACAACAACGTCAACAACAACAACAACGTCAAATAAACAACAACAACAACGTCAAATAAACAACAACGTCAACAACAACAACAACGTCAACAACAACAACAACGTCAAGTAAACAACAACAACAACGTCAAATAAACAACAACGTCGACAACAACAACAACGTCAAATAAACAACAACAACAACGTCAAATAAACAATAACAACAACAACAACAACATCAAATAAACAACAATAACAACGTCAAATAAACAACAACAACAACAACACCGTCAAATAAACAACAACAACAACAACGTCAACAATAACAACAACGTCAAATAAACAACAACAACAACAACTATGTCAACAACAAGAACAACGTCAAATAAACAACAACAACAACAACATCAACAACAACAACAACGTCAAATAAACAACAACAACAACAACAACAACGTCAAATAAACAACAACAACAACACCGTCAAATAAACAACAACAACAACAACGTCAATTAAAGATACAACAACAACGTCAAATAAACAATAACAAAAATAACGTCAACAACAACAACGTCAAATAATTAAACAACAACAACGTCAACAACAACAACAACGTCAAATAAAGAACAACAACAACGTCAAATAAACAATAACAACAACAACAACAATGTCAAATAAACAACAACAACAACGTCAAATAAACAACAACAACAACGTCAACAACAACAACGTCAAATAAACAACAACAACAACAACGTCAAATAAACAACAACAACAACAACGTCAAATAAACAACAACAACAACAACAATAACAACAACAACAACGTCAAATAAACAACAACAACAACAACGTCAAATAAACAACAACAATAACAATGTCAAATAAACAACAACAATAACAACAACAACAACATCAACAACAACAAAAACGTCAAATAAACAACAACAACAACAACAACGTCAACAACAACAACTACGTCAAATAAACAACAACAACAACAACGTCAAATAAACAACAACAACAACGTCAAATAAACAACAACAACAACGTCAAATAAACAACAACGTCAACAACAACAACGTCAAATAAACAACAACAACAACAATAACAACAACAACAAATAAACAACAACAAAAACAACAACAACATCAACAACAACAAAAACATCAAATAAACAACAACAATGTCAACAACAACGACAACAACAACATCAACATCAACAAAAACGTCAAATAAACAACAACAACAACAACAACAACGTCAACAACAACAACTACGTCAAATAAACAACAACAACAACAACAACGTCAAATAAACAACAACAACAATGTCAAATAAACAACAATACTAAAAAAACGTCAAATAAACAACAACAACAACAACGTCAACAACAACAACAATGTCAAATAAATAAAACCAACAACAACAACAACGATGTCAATTAAATAACAACAAAAACATCAAATAAACAACAACAATAACAACGTCAATAACAACAACAACGTCAAATAAACAACAACAACGTCAAATAATAAACAAAAATAACAACAACAACAACGTCAAATAAACAACAAATAAGCAGCAACAACAACAACAACAATGTCAAATAAACAACAATAACAACGTCAAATAAACAACAACAACAACAACAACGTCAAATAAACAATAACAACAACAACGTCAAATAAATAAAAACAACAACAACGTCAAATAAACAACAACAACAACCACAACGTCAAATAAACAACAACAACAACAACAACAACAACGTCAAATAAACAACAACAATAACAACAACAACAACGTCAAATAAACAACAACAACAACAACAGTGTCAAATAAACAACAAGAATAACAACAACAACAACGTCAAATAAACAACAACAACAACAACAACAAAAATGTCAAATAAACAACAACAAAAACGTCAACAACAACAACTACGTCAAATAAACAACAACAACAACAACAACAAAAATGTCAAATAAACAACAACAACAACGTCAACAACAACAACTACGTCAAATAAACAACAACAACAACGTCAAATAAACAACAACAACAATGTCACCCACAACAACGTCAAATAAATAACAACAACAATGTCAAATAAACAACAATACTAAAACAACATCAAATAAACAACAACAACAACGTCAACAACAACAACAATGTCAAATAAACAACAACAACAACAACGTCAACAACAACAACAATGTCAAATAAATAACAACAACAACGTCAAATAAACAACAACAACAACGTCAACAACAACAACATCAAATAAACAACAACAACAACGTCAAATAAACAACCACAACAACAACGTCAAATAAACAACAACAACAACAACGTCAACAACAACAACAACAACAATGTCAAATAAACAACAACAACAACAACGTCAACAACAACAACAATGTCAAATAAACAACAATAACAACGTCAAATAAACAACAACAACAACAATTTCAAGAACAACAACAACAACGTCAAATAAACAACAACAACAACAACTATGTCAACAACAACAACGTCAAATAAACAACAACAACAACAACGTCAGCAACAACAACGTTAAATAAACAACAACAATAACAACAACACCGTCAAATAAACAACAGCAACATTAACATCAAATAAACAACAACAACCACGTCAAATAAACAACAACAAAAACAACGTCAACAACAACAACAACAACGTCAACAACAATAAGAACGTCAAATAAACAACAACAACAACAACGTCAAATAAACAATAACAATAACAACAACAATGTCAAATAAACAACAACAACAATGTCACCTGTAACAACGTCAAATAAATAACAACAACAATGTCAAATAAACAACAATACTAAAACAACATCAAATAAACAACAACAACAACGTCAACAACAACAACAACAACAACATTGTCAAATAAATAATAACAACAACAACAACGTCAACAACAACAACAATGTCAAATCAATAACAACAACAACGTCAAATAAACAACAACAACAACGTCAACAACAACAACAACGTCAAATAAACAACAACAACAACAACGTCAAATAAACAACAACGTCAACAACAACAACAACAACGTCAAAAAAACAACAACGTCAACAACAACAACAACGTCAAATAAACAACAACAACAACGTCAAATAAACAACAACGTCTACAACAACAACAACGTCAAATAAACAACAACAACAACGTCAAATAAACAATAACAACAACAACAACAACATCAAATAAACAACAACAACAACAACGTCAAATAAACAACAACAACAACAACACCGTCAAATAAACAACAGCAACAACAACGTCAACAATAACAACAACGTCAAATAAACAACAACAACAACTATGTCAACAACAAGAACAACGTCAAATAAACAACAACAACAACAACAACGTCAACAACAACAACAACGTCAAATAAACAACAACAACAACAACAACGTCAAATAAACAACAACAACAACACCGTCAAATAAACAACAACAACAACAACGTCAATTAAAGATACAACAACAACGTCAAATAAACAATAACAAAAATAACGTCAACAACAACAACGTCAAATAATTAAACAACAACAACGTCAACAACAACAACAACGTCAAATAAAGAACAACAACAACGTCATATAAACAATAACAACAACAACAACAATGTCAAATAAACAACAACAACAACGTCAAATAAACAACAACAACAACGTCAACAACAACAACGTCAAATAAACAACAACAACAACAACGTCAAATAAACAACAACAACAACAACGTCAAATAAACAACAACAACAACCACAACGTCAAATAAACAACAACAACAACAACAATAACAATAACAACAACGTCAAATAAACAACAACAACAATGTCAAATAAACAACAACACTAACAACAACAACAACGTCAAATAAACAACAACAATAACAACAACAACATCAACAACAATAAAAACGTCAAATAAACAACAACAACAACAACAACAACGTCAACAACAACAACTACGTCAAATAAACAACAACAACAACAACGTCAAATAAACAAAAACAACAACGTCAAATAAACAACAACAATAACAACAACAACAACAACGTCAAATAAACAACAACAACAACAACAATGTCAAATAAACAACAACAATAACAACAACAACAACGTCAAATAAACAACAACAACAACGTCAACAGCAACAACTACGTCAAATAAACAACAACAACAACAACAACAAAAATGTCAAATAAACAACAACAACAACGTCAACAACAACAACTACGTTAAATAAACAACAACAACAACGTCAAATAAACAACAACAACAATGTCACCCACAACAACGTCAAATAAATAACAACAACAATGTCAAATAAACAACAATACTAAAACAACATCAAATAAACAACAACAACAACAACGTCAACAACAACAACAATGTCAAATAAACAACAACAACAACAACGTCAACAACAACAACAACAATGTCAAATAAATAACAACAACAACGTCAAATAAACAACAACAACAACGTCAACAACAACAACAACAACAAATAAACAACAACAACAACGTCAAATAAACAACAACAACAACAACGTCAAATAAACAACAACAACAACAACATCAACAACAGTGTCAAATAAACAAAAACAACAACGTCAACAACAACAACAATGTCAAATAAACAACAATAACAACGTCAAATAAACAACAACAACAACAATGTCAAGAACAACAACAACAACGTCAAATAAACAACAACAACAACTATGTCAACAACAACAACGTCAAATAAACAACAACAACAACAACGTCAGCAACAACAACGTCAAATAAACAACAACAATAACAACAACACCGTCAAATAAACAACAGCAACATTAACATCAAATAAACAACAACAACAACGTCAAATAAACAACAACAAAAACAACGTCAACAACAACAACAACGTCAACAACAACAACAACAACAACGTCAAATAAACAACAACAACAACAACAACGTCAAATAAACAATAACAATAACAACAACAATGTCAAATAAACAACAACAACAATGTCAAATAAACAACAACAACAATGTCACCCGCAACAACGTCAAATAAATAACAACAACAATGTCAAATAAACAACAATACTAAAACAACATCAAATAAATAACAACAACAACGTCAACAACAACAACAACAACAACAATGTCAAATAAATAACAACAAATACAACGTCAACAACAACAACAATGTCAAATAAATAACAACAACAACGTCAAATAAACAACAACAACAACGTCAACAACAACAACAACGTTAAATAAATAACAACAACAACGTCAAATAAACAACAACGTCAACAACAACAACAACGTCAAAAAAACAACAACGTCAACAACAACAACAACGTCAAATAAACAACAACAACAACGTCAAATAAACAACAACGTCAACAACAACAACAACGTCAAATAAACAACAACAACAACGTCAAATAAACAATAACAACAACAACAACAATGTCAAATAAACAATAACAACAACGTCAAATAAACAACAACAACAACAACACCGTCAAATAAACAACAACAACAACAACGTCAAATAAACAACAACAACAACAACAACAACAACAACGTCAAATAAAAAACAACAACAACGTCAAATAAACAACAATAATAACAACGTCAACAATAACAACAACGTCAAATAAACAACAACAACAACTATGTCAATAACAACAACAACGTCAAATAAACAACAACAACAACGTCAACAACAACAACAACAACAAATAAACAACAACAACAACGTCAAATAAACAACAACAACAACGTCAAATAAACAACAACAACAACAACAACATCAACAACAGTGTCAAATAAACAACAACAACAACGTCAACAACAACAACAATGTCAAATAAACAACAATAACAACGTCAAATAAATAACAACAACAACAATGTCAAGAACAACAACAACAACGTCAAATAAACAACAACAACAACAACTATGTCAACAACAACAACGTCAAATAAACAACAACAACAACAACGTCAGCAACAACAACGTCAAATAAACAACAACAATAACAACAACACCGTCAAATAAACAACAGCAACATTAACATCAAATAAACAACAACAACAACGTCAAATAAACAACAACAAAAACAACGTCAACAACAACAACGTCAACAACAACAACAACAACAACGTCAAATAAACAACAACAACAACAACAACGTCAAATAAACAATAACAATAACAACAACAATGTCAAATAAACAACAACAACAATGTCAAATAAACAACAACAACAATGTCACCCGCAACAACGTCAAATAAATAACAACAAAATGTCAAATAAACAACAATACTAAAACAACATCAAATAAATAACAACAACAACATCAACAACAACAACAACAACAACAATGTCAAATAAATAACAACAAATACAACGTCAACAACAACAACAATGTCAAATAAATAACAACAACAACGTCAAATAAACAACAACAACAATGTCAACAACAACAACAACGTCAAATAAATAACAACAACAACGTCAAATAAACAACAACGTCAACAACAACAACAACGTCAAAAAAACAACAACGTCAACAACAACAACAACGTCAAATAAACAACAACAACAACGTCAAATAAACAACAACGTCAACAACAACAACAACGTCAAATAAACAACAACAACAACGTCAAATAAACAATAACAACAACAACAACAATGTCAAATAAACAATAACAACAACGTCAAATAAACAACAACAACAACAACACCGTCAAATAAACAACAACAACAACAACGTCAAATAAACAACAACAACAACAACAACAACAACAACGTCAAATAAACAACAACAACAACGTCAAATAAACAACAATAATAACAACGTCAACAATAACAACAACGTCAAATAAACAACAACAACAACTATGTCAATAACAACAACAACGTCAAATAAACAACAACAACAACGTCAACAACAACAACAACAACAACGTCAAATAAACAACAACAAAAACAACAACAACAACGTCAAATAAACAACAACAACAACACCGTCAAATAAACAACAACAACAACAACGTCAATTAAAGAAACAACAACAACGCCAAATAAACAATAACAAAAATAACGTCAACAACAACAACGTCAAATAAACAACAACAACGTCAACAACAACAACGTCAAATAAAGAACAACAACAACCTCAAATAAACAATAACAACAACAACAACAATGTCAAATAAACAACAACAACAACGTCAAATAAACAACAACAACAACGTCAACAACAACAACGTCAAATAAACAACAATAACAAAAACGTCAAATAAACAACAACAACAACAACAATAACAAAAAAAACAACATCAAATAAACAACAACAACAACGTCAAATAAACAACAACAACAACAACAATGTCAAATAAACAACAACAATAACAACAACAACAACGTCAAATAAACAACAACAATAAGAACAACAACATCAACAACAACAAAAACGTCAAATAAACAACAACAACAACGTCAACTAAACAACAACAACAACGTCAAATAAACAACAACAATGTCACCCACAACAACGTCACATAAATAACAACAACAATGTCAAATAAACAACAATACTAAAATAACATCAAATAAACAACAACAACAAGAACAACGTCAACAACAACAACAACAATGTCAAATAAACAACAACAACAACAACAATGTCAAATAAATAACAACAACAACGTCAACAACAACAACAACAACGTCAAATAAACAACAACAACAACGTCAAATAAACAACAACGTCAACAACAACAACGTCAAATAAACAACAACAAAAACAATAACAACAACAACAAAAACAACAACAACATCAACAACAACAAAAACGTTAAATAAACAACAACAATGTACACAACAACAACAATAACAACAACATCAACAACAACAAAAACGTCAAATAAACAACAACAACAACAACAACAACGTCAACAACAACAACTACGTCAAATAAACAACAACAACAACGTCAAATAAACAAAAACAACAACAATGTCACCCACAACAACGTCAAATAAATAACAAGAACAATGTCAAATAAACAACAATACTAAAACAACGTCAAATAAACAACAACAACAACAACAACAACGTCAACAACAACAACAACAATGTCAAATAAATAACAACAACAACAACAACAACGTCAACAACAACAACAATGTCAATTAAATAACAACAACAACATCAAATAAACAACAACAACAACAACAACAACGTCAACAACAACAACAACGTCAAATAAACAACAACAACGTTAAATAAACAACAACGTCAACAACAACAACAACGTCAAATAAACAACAACGTCAACAACAACAACAACAACGTCAAATAAACAACAACAATAACTAAGTCAACAACAACAACAACGTCAAATAAAGAACAACAACAACGTCAAATAAACAATAACAACAACAATGTCCAATAAACAAAAACAACAACGTCAAATAAACAACAACAACAACAACGTCAATAACAACAACAACAGCAACAACGTCAAATAAACAACAACAACAACGTCAAATAAACAACAACAACAATGTCAAATAAACAACAACAACAACAACAATAACAACAACAACAACAACGTTAAATAAACAACAACAACAACGTCAAATAAACAAAAACAAAAACAACAACAACATCAATAACAACAAAAACGTCAAATAAACAACAACAACAACAACAACGTCAACAACAACAACTACGTCTAATAAACAACAACAACAACAACAACGTCAATAACAACAACAACAACGTCAAATAAACAACAACAACAACGTCAAATAAACAACAACAACTACAACGTCAAATAAACAACAACAACAACAACAATAACAACAACAACAACAATGTCAAATAAACAACAACAACAATGTCACCCGCAACAACGTCAAATAAATAACAACAACAATGTCAAATAAACAACAATACTAAATCAACATCAAATAAACAACAACAACAACGTCAACAACAACAACAACAATGTCAAATAAATAACAACAACAACAACAACGTCAACAACAACAACAATGTCAAATAAAATAACAACAACAACGTCAAATAAACAACAACAACAACAACGTCAACAAAAACAAAATTGTCAAATAAACAACAACAACAACGTCAAATAAACAACAACGTCAACAACAATAACAACGTCAAAAAAACAACAACGTCAACAACAACAACAATGTCAAATAAACAACAACAACAACGTCAAATAAACAACAACGTCTACAACAACAACAACGTCAAATAAACAACAACAACAACGTCAAATAAACAATAACAACAACAACAATGTCAAATAAACAACAACATCAACGTCAAATAAACAACAACAACAACAACACCGTCAAATAAATAACAACAACAACGTCAAATAAACAACAACAACAACAACAACGTCAAATAAACAACAACAACAACGTCAAATAAACAACAACAATAACAACAACGTCAAATAAACAACAACAACAACTATGTCAACAACAACAACAACGTCAAATAAACAACAACAACAACAACAACGTCAACAACAACAACAACGTCAAATAAACAACAACAACAACAACAACGTCAAATAAACAACAACAACGTCAACAACAACAACAACGTCAAATAAAGAACAAGAACAACGTCAAATAAACAATAACAACAACAACAACAATTTCAAATAAACAACAACAACAACGTCAAATAAACAACAACAACAACGTCAAATAAACAACAACAACAACAACAACGTCAAATAAACAACAACAACAACAACAACGTCAAATAAACAACAACAACAACAACAACAATAACAACAACAACAACGTCAAATAAACAACAACAACAACAACAACAACGTCAAATAAACAACAACAACAACAATGTCAAATAAACAACAACAATAAAACCAACAACAACGTCAAATAAACAACAACAATAACAACAACATCATCATCAACAACAAAAATGTCAAATAAACAACAACAACAACGTCAACAACAACAACTACGTCAAATAAACAATAACAACAACGTCAAATAAACAACAACAAAAACAATAACAACAACAACAAATAAACAACAACAAAAACAACAACAACATCAACAACAACAAAAATGTTAAATAAACAACAACAATGTACACAACAACAACAATAACAACAACATCAACAACAACAAAAACGTCAAATAAACAACAACAACAACAACGTCAACAACAACAACTACGTCAAATAAACAACAACAACAACGTCAAATAAACAAAAACAACAACAATGTCACCCACAACAACGTCAAATAAATAACAACAACAATGTCAAATAAACAACAATACTAAAACAACGTCAAATAAACAACAACAACAACAACAACGTCAACAACAACAACAACAATGTCAAAAAAATAACAACAACAACAACAACAACAACTATGTCAACAACAACAACGTCAAATAAACAACAACAACAACAACGTCAGCAACAACAACGTCAAATAAACAACAACAATAACAACAACACCGTCAAATAAACAACATCAACATTAACATCAAATAAACAACAACAACAACGTCAAATAAACAACAACAAAAACAACATCAACAACAACAACAACGTCAACAACAATAACAACGTCAAATAAACAACAACAACAACAACAACGTCAAATAAACAATAACAATAACAACAACAATGTCAAATAAACAACAACAACAATGTCAAATAAACAACAACAACAATGTCACCCGCAACAACGTCAAATAAATAACAACAACAATGTCAAATAAACAACAATACTAAAACAACATCAAATAAACAACAACAACAACGTCAACAAGAACAACAACAACAACAACAACAATGTCAAATAAATAACAACAACAACAACGTCAACAACAACAACAATGTCAAATCAATAACAACAACAACGTCAAATAAACAACAACAACAACGTCAACAACAACAACGTCAAATAAACAACAACAACAACGTCAAATAAACAACAACGTCAACAACAACAACAACAACGTCAAATAAACAACAACAACAACGTCAAATAAACAACAACGTCGACAACAACAACAACGTCAAATAAACAACAACAACAACGTCAAATAAACAATAACAACAACAACAACAACATCAAATAAACAACAATAACAACGTCAAATAAACAACAACAACAACACCGTCAAATAAACAACAACAACAACAACGTCAACAATAACAACAACGTCAAATAAACAAGAACAACAACAACGTCAACAACAACAACAACGTCAAATAAACAACAACAACAACAACGTCAAATAAACAACAACAACAACACCGTCAAATAAACAACAACAACAACAACGTCAATTAAAGATACAACAACAACATCAAATAAACAATAACAAAAATAACGTCAACAACAACGTCAAATAATTAAACAACAACAACGTCAACAACAACAACAACGTCAAATAAAGAACAACAACAACGTCAAATAAACAATAACAACAACAACAACAATGTCAAATAAACAACAACAACAACGTCAAATAAACAACAACAACAACGTCAACAACAACAACGTCAAATAAACAACAACAACAACAACGTCAAATAAACAACAACAACAACAACGTCAAATAAACAACAACAACAACAACAATAACAACAACAACGTCAAATAAACAACAACAACAACAACGTCAAATAAACAACAACAACAACAATGTCAAATAAACAACAACAATAACAACAACAACAACGTCAAATAAACAACAACAATAACAACAACAACAACATCAACAACAACAAAAACGTCAAATAAACAACAACAACAACAACGTCAACAACAACAACTACGTCAAATAAACAACAACAACAACAACGTCAAATAAACAACAACAACAACGTCAAATAAACAACAACAACAACGTCAAATAAACAACAACGTCAACAACAACAACGTCAAATAAACAACAACAATAACAACAACAACAAATAAACAACAACAAAAACAACAACAACATCAACAACAACAAAAACATCAAATAAACAACAACAATGTCAACAACAACAACAACAACAATATCAACAACAACAAAAACGTCAAATAAACAACAACAACAACAACAACAACGTCAACAACAACAACTACGTCAAATAAACAACAACAACAACAACGTCAACAACAACAACTACGTCAAATAAACAATAACAACAACTACGTCAAATAAACAACAACAACAACAATGTCACCCACAACAATGTCAAATAAATAACAACAACAATGTCAAATAAACAACTATACTAAAAAAACGTCAAATAAACAACAACAACAACAACGTCAACAACAACAACAATGTCAAATAAATAAAACCAACAACAACAACAACAATGTTAATTAAATAACAACAACAACATCAAATAAACAACAACAATAACAACGTCAACAACAACAACAACGTCAAATAAACAACAACAACACCAAATAAACAACAATAATAACAACAACAACAACGTCAAATAAACAACAAATAAGCAGCAACAACAACAACAACAACAATGTCAAATAAACAACAATAACAACATCAAATAAACAACAACAACAACAACAACGTCAAATAAACAATAACAACAACAACGTCAAATAAATAAAAACAAAAACAACGTCAAATAAACAACAACAACAACCACAACGTCAAATAAACAACAACAACAACAACAACAACAAAAATGTCAAATAAACAACAACAAAAACGTCAACAACAACAACTACGTCAAATAAACAACAACAACAACAACAACAAAAATGTCAAATAAACAACAACAACAACGTCAACAACAACAACTACGTCAAATAAACAACAACAACAACGTCAAATAAACAACAACAACAATGTCACCCACAACAACGTCAAATAAATAACAACAACAATGTCAAATAAACAACAATACTAAAACAACATCAAATAAACAACAACAACAACGTCAACAACAACAACAATGTCAAATAAACAACAACAACAACAACGTCAACAACAACAACAATGTCAAATAAATAACAACAACAACGTCAAATAAACAACAACAACAACGTCAACAACAACAACAACATCAAATAAATAACAACAACAACGTCAAATAAACAACAACAACAACAACAACGTCAAATAAACAACAACAACAACAACGTCAACAACAACAACAACAACAATGTCAAATAAACAACAACAACAACAACGTCAACAACAACAACAATGTCAAATAAACAACAATAACAACGTCAAATAAACAACAACAACAACAATGTCAAGAACAACAACAACAACGTCAAATAAACAACAACAACAACTATTTCAACAACAACAACGTCAAATAAACAACAACAACAACAACGTCAGCAACAACAACGTCAAATAAACAACAACAATAACAACAACACCGTCAAATAAACAACAGCAACATTAACATCAAATAAACAACAACGACAACGTCAAATAAACAACAACAAAAACAACGTCAACAACAACAACAACGTCAACAACAATAACAACGTCAAATAAACAACAACAACAACAACAACAACGTCAAATAAACAATAACAATAACAACAACAATGTCAAATAAACAACAACAACAATGTCAAATAAACAACAACAACAATGTCACCCGCAACAACGTCAAATAAATAACAACAACAATGTCAAATAAACAACAATACTAAAACAACATCAAATAAACAACAACAACAACGTCAACAACAACAACAACAACAATGTCAAATAAATAACAACAACAACAACGTCAACAACAACAACAATGTCAAATCAATAACAAGAACAACGTCAAATAAACAACAACAACAACGTCAACAACAACAACAACGTCAAATAAACAACAACAACAACGTCAAATAAACAACAACGTCAACAACAACAACAACGTCAAAAAAACAACAACGTCAACAACAACAACAACAACGTCAAATAAACAACAACAACAATGTCAAATAAACAACAACGTCGACAACAACAACAACGTCAAATAAACAACAACAACAACGTCAAATAAACAATAACAACAACAACAACAACATCAAATAAACAACAACAACAACGTCAATTAAACAACAACAACAACACCGTCAAATAAACAACAACAACAACAACGTCAACAATAACAACAACGTCAAATAAACAACAACAACAACTATGTCAACAACAAGAACAACGTCAAATAAACAACAACAACAACAACAACGTCAACAACAACAACAACGTCAAATAAACAACAACAACAACAACAACGTCAAATAAACAACAACAACAACACCGTCAAATAAACAACAACAACAACAACAACGTCAAATAAACAACAACAACAACACCGTCACATAAACAACAACAACAACAACAACGTCAATTAAAGATACAACAACAACGTCAAATAAACAACAACAACAACAACGTCAAATAAACAACAACAACAATAACGTCAAATAAACAACAACAACAACAACAACAACAACGTCAAATAAACAACAACAACAACAACAATAACAACAACAACGTCAAATAAACAACAACAACAACAACAACAACGTCAAATAAACAACAACAACAACAATGTCAAATAAACAACAACAATAACAACAACAAGAACGTCAAATAAACAACAACAATAACAACAACAACATCATCAACAACAAAAACGTCAAATAAACAACAACAACAACGTCAACAACAACAACTACGTCAAATAAACAATAACAACAACGTCAAATAAACAACAACAACAATGTCACCCACAACAACGTCACATAAATAACAACAACAATGTCAAATAAACAACAATACTAAAATAACATCAAATAAATAACAACAACAAGAACAACGTCAACAACAACAACAACAACAATGTCAAATAAACAACAACAACAACCACAATGTCAAATAAATGACAACAACAACAACGTCGACAACAACAACAACAACGTCAAATAAACAACAACAACAACAACGTCAAATAAACAACAACGTCAACAACAACAACGTCAAATAAACAACAACAACTACAACGTCAAATAAACAACAACAACAACAACAATAACAACAACAACAACAATGTCAAATAAACAACAACAACAATGTCACCCGCAACAACGTCAAATAAATAACAACAACAATGTCAAATAAACAACAAAACTAAAACAACATCAAATAAACAACAACAACAACGTCAACAACAACAACAACAACAATGTCAAATAAATAACAACAACAACAACGTCAACAACAACAACAATGTCAAATAAAATAACAACAACAATGTCAAATAAACAACAACAACAACAACGTCAACAACAACAAAATTGTCAAATAAACAACAACAACAACGTCAAATAAACAACAACGTCAACAACAATAACAACGTCAAAAAAACAACAACGTCAACAACAACAACAATGTCAAATAAACAACAACAACAACGTCAAATAAACAACAACGTCATATAAACAACAACAACGTCAAATAAACAACAACAACAACGTCAAATAAACAATAACAACAACAACAATGTCAAATAAACAACAACAACAACGTCAAATAAACAACAACAACAACACCGTCAAATAAATAACAACAACAACGTCAAATATACAACAACAACAACAACAACAACGTCAAATAAACAAAAACAACAACAACGTCAAATAAACAACAACAATAACAACGTCAACAATAACAACAACGTCAAATAAACAACAACAACAACTATGTCAACAACAACAACAACGTCAAATAAACAACAACAACAACAACAACAACGTCAACAACAACAACAACGTCAAATAAACAACAACAACAACAACAACAACAACGTCAAATAAACAACAACAACGTCAACAACAACAACAACGTCAAATAAAGAACAAGAACAACGTCAAATAAACAATAACAACAACAACAACAATTTCAAATAAACAACAACAACAACGTCAAATAAACAACAACAACAACGTCAAATAAACAACAACAACAACAACGTCAAATAAACAACAACAACAACAACAACGTCAAATAAACAACAACAACAACAACGTCAAATAAACAACAACAATAATAACAACAACAACGTCAAATAAACAACAACAACAACAACAACAACGTCAAATAAACAACAACAACAACAATGTCAAATAAACAACAACAATAACAACAACAAGAACGTCAAATAAACAACAACAATAACAACAACAACATCATCAACAACAAAAACGTCAAATAAACAACAAGAACGTCAAATAAACAACAACAATAACAACAACAACATCATCAACAACAAAAACGTCAAATAAACAACAACAACAACGTCAACAACAACAACTACGTCAAATAAACAATAACAACAACGTCAAATAAACAACAACAACAATGTCACCCACAACAACGTCACATAAATAACAACAACAATGTCAAATAAACAACAATACTAAAATAACATCAAATAAATAACAACAACAAGAACAACGTCAACAACAACAACAACAACAATGTCAAATAAACAACAACAACAACAACAACAATGTCAAATAAATGACAACAACAACAACGTCAACAACAACAACAACAACGTCAAATAAACAACAACAACAACAACGTCAAATAAACCACAACGTCAACAACAACAACGTCAAATAAACAACAACAACTACAACGTCAAATAAACAACAACAACAACAACAATAACAATAAGAACAACAATGTCAAATAAACAACAACAACAATGTCACCGGCAACAACGTCAAATAAATAACAACAACAATGTCAAATAAACAACAAAACTAAAACAACATCAAATAAACAACAACAACAACGTCAACAACAACAACAACAACAATGTCAAATAAATAACAACAACAACAACAATGTCAAATAAAATAACAACAACAACGTCAAATAAACAACAACAACAACAACGTCAACAACAACAAAATTGTCAAATAAACAACAACAACAACGTCAAATAAACAACAACGTCAACAACAATAACAACGTCAAAAAAACAACAACGTCAACAACAACAACAATGTCAAATAAACAACAACAACAACGTCAAATAAACAACAACGTCAACAACAACAACAACGTCAAATAAACAACAACAACAATGTCAAATAAACAATAACAACAACAACAATGTCAAATAAACAACAACAACAACGTCAAATAAACAACAACAACAACACCGTCAAATAAATAACAACAACAACGTCAAATAAACAACAACAGCAACAACAACAACGTCAAATAAACAACAACAACAACAACGTCAAATAAACAACAACAATAACAACGTCAACAATAACAACAACGTCAAATAAACAACAACAACAACTATGTCAACAACAACAACAACGTCAAATAAACAACAACAACAACAACAACGTCAACAACAACAACAACGTCAAATAAACAACAACAACAACAACAACAACGTCAAATAAACAACAACAACGTCAACAACAACAACAACGTCAAATAAAGAACAAGAACAACGTCAAATAAACAATAACAACAACAACAATTTCAAATAAACAACAACAACAACGTCAAATAAACAACAACAACAACGTCAAATAAACAACAACAACAACAACAACGTCAAATAAACAACAACAACAACAACAACGTCAAATAAACAACAACAACAACAACAACGTCAAATAAACAACAACAACAACAACAACAATAACAACAACAACAACGTCAAATAAACAACAACAACGTCAAATAAACAACAACAACAACAATGTCAAATAAACAACAACAATAACAACAACAAGAACGTCAAATAAACAACAACAATAACAACAACAACATCATCAACAACAAAAACGTCAAATAAACAACAACAACAACGTCAACAACAACAACTACGTCAAATAAACAATAACAACAACGTCAAATAAACAACAACAACAATGTCACCCACAACAACGTCACATAAATAACAACAACAATGTCAAATAAACAACAATACTAAAATAACATCAAATAAATAACAACAACAAGAACAACGTCAACAACAACAACAACAACAATGTCAAATAAACAACAACAACAACAACAACAACAGTGTCAAATAAATGACAACAACAACATAGTCAACAACAACGTCAACAACAACAACAACAACGTCAAATAAACAACAACAACAACAACGTCAAACAAACAACAACGTCAACAACAACAACGTCAAATAAACAACAACAACAACAACAACGTCAAATAAACAACAACAACAACACCGTCAAATAAACAACAACAACAACAACAACGTCAAATAAACAACAACAACAACACCGTCAAATAAACAACAACAACAACAACGTCAATTAGAGATACAACAACAACGTCAAATAAACAACAACAACAACAACGTCAAATAAACAACAACAACAACAACGTCAAATAAACAACAACAACAACAACAACGTCAAATAAACAACAACAACAACAACAATAACAACAACAACGTCAAATAAACAACAACAACAACAACAACAACGTCAAATAAACAACAACAACAACAATGTCAAATAAACAACAACAATAACAACAACAAGAACGTCAAATAAATAACAACAATAACAACAACAACATCATCAACAACAAAAACGTCAAATAAACAACAACAACAACGTCAACAACAACAACTACGTCAAATAAACAATAACAACAACGTCAAATAAACAACAACAACAATGTCACCCACAACAACGTCACATAAATAACAACAACAATGTAAAATAAACAACAATACTAAAATAACATCAAATAAATAACAACAACAAGAACAACGTCAACAACAACAACAACAACAATGTCAAATAAACAACAACAACAACCACAATGTCAAATAAATGACAACAACAACAACGTCAACAACAACAACAACAACAACGTCAAATAAACAACAACAACAACAACGTCAAATAAACAACAACAACAACGTCAAATAAACAACAACAACAACAACAACGTCAAATAAACAACAACAACAACAACAACGTCAAATAAACAACAACAACAACAACGTCAAATAAACAACAACAATAATAACAACAACAACGTCAAATAAACAACAACAACAACAACAACAACGTCAAATAAACAACAACAACAACAATGTCAAATAAACAACAACAATAACAACAACAAGAACGTCAAATAAACAACAACAATAACAACAACAACATCATCAACAACAAAAACGTCAAATAAACAACAAGAACGTCAAATAAACAACAACAATAACAACAACAACATCATCAACAACAAAAACGTCAAATAAACAACAACAACAACGTCAACAACAACAACTACGTCAAATAAACAATAACAACAACGTCAAATAAACAACAACAACAATGTCACCCACAACAACGTCACATAAATAACAACAACAATGTCAAATAAACAACAATACTAAAATAACATCAAATAAATAACAACAACAAGAACAACGTCAACAACAACAACAACAACAATGTCAAATAAACAACAACAACAACAACAACAATGTCAAATAAATGACAACAACAACAACGTCAACAACAACAACAACAACGTCAAATAAACAACAACAACAACAACGTCAAATAAACCACAACGTCAACAACAACAACGTCAAATAAACAACAACAACTACAACGTCAAATAAACAACAACAACAACAACAATAACAACAAGAACAACAATGTCAAATAAACAACAACAACAATGTCACCGGCAACAACGTCAAATAAATAACAACAACAATGTCAAATAAACAACAAAACTAAAACAACATCAAATAAACAACAACAACAACGTCAACAACAACAACAACAACAATGTCAAATAAATAACAACAACAACAACAATGTCAAATAAAATAACAACAACAACGTCAAATAAACAACAACAACAACAACGTCAACAACAACAAAATTGTCAAATAAACAACAACAACAACGTCAAATAAACAACAACGTCAACAACAATAACAACGTCAAAAAAACAACAACGTCAACAACAACAACAATGTCAAATAAACAACAACAACAACGTCAAATAAACAACAACGTCAACAACAACAACAACGTCAAATAAACAACAACAACAATGTCAAATAAACAATAACAACAACAACAATGTCAAATAAACAACAACAACAACGTCAAATAAACAACAACAACAACACCGTCAAATAAATAACAACAACAACGTCAAATAAACAACAACAGCAACAACAACAACGTCAAATAAACAACAACAACAACAACGTCAAATAAACAACAACAATAACAACGTCAACAATAACAACAACGTCAAATAAACAACAACAACAACTATGTCAACAACAACAACAACGTCAAATAAACAACAACAACAACAACAACGTCAACAACAACAACAACGTCAAATAAACAACAACAACAACAACAACAACGTCAAATAAACAACAACAACGTCAACAACAACAACAACGTCAAATAAAGAACAAGAACAACGTCAAATAAACAATAACAACAACAACAATTTCAAATAAACAACAACAACAACGTCAAATAAACAACAACAACAACGTCAAATAAACAACAACAACAACAACAACGTCAAATAAACAACAACAACAACAACAACGTCAAATAAACAACAACAACAACAACAACGTCAAATAAACAACAACAACAACAACAACAATAACAACAACCACAACGTCAAATAAACAACAACAACGTCAAATAAACAACAACAACAACAATGTCAAATAAACAACAACAATAACAACAACAAGAACGTCAAATAAACAACAACAATAACAACAACAACATCATCAACAACAAAAACGTCAAATAAACAACAACAACAACGTCAACAACAACAACTACGTCAAATAAACAATAACAACAACGTCAAATAAACAACAACAACAATGTCACCCACAACAACGTCACATAAATAACAACAACAATGTCAAATAAACAACAATACTAAAATAACATCAAATAAATAACAACAACAAGAACAACGTCAACAACAACAACAACAACAATGTCAAATAAACAACAACAACAACAACAACAACAGTGTCAAATAAATGACAACAACAACATAGTCAACAACAACGTCAACAACAACAACAACAACGTCAAATAAACAACAACAACAACAACGTCAAACAAACAACAACGTCAACAACAACAACGTCAAATAAACAACAACAACAACAACAACGTCAAATAAACAACAACAACAACACCGTCAAATAAACAACAACAACAACAACAACGTCAAATAAACAACAACAACAACACCGTCAAATAAACAACAACAACAACAACGTCAATTAGAGATACAACAACAACGTCAAATAAACAACAACAACAACAACGTCAAATAAACAACAACAACAACAACGTCAAATAAACAACAACAACAACAACAACGTCAAATAAACAACAACAACAACAACAATAACAACAACAACGTCAAATAAACAACAACAACAACAACAACAACGTCAAATAAACAACAACTACAACAATGTCAAATAAACAACAACAATAACAACAACAAGAACGTCAAATAAATAACAACAATAACAACAACAACATCATCAACAACAAAAACGTCAAATAAACAACAACAACAACGTCAACAACAACAACTACGTCAAATAAACAATAACAACAACGTCAAATAAACAACAACAACAATGTCACCCACAACAACGTCACATAAATAACAACAACAATGTAAAATAAACAACAATACTAAAATAACATCAATTAAATAACAACAACAAGAACAACGTCAACAACAACAACAACAACAATGTCAAATAAACAACAACAACAACCACAATGTCAAATAAATGACAACAACAACAACGTCAACAACAACAACAACAACAACGTCAAATAAACAACAACAACAACAACGTCAAATAAACAACAACGTCAACAACAACAACGTCAAATAAACAACAACAACTACAACGTCAAATAAACAACAACAACAACAACAATAACAACAACAACAACAATGTCAAATAAACAACAACAACAATGTCACCCGCAACAACGTCAAATAAATAACAACAACAATGTCAAATAAACAACAAAACTAAAACAACATCAAATAAACAACAACAACAACGTCAACAACAACAACAACAACAATGTCAAATAAATAACAACAACAACAACGTCAACAACAACAACAATGTCAAATAAAATAACAACAACAACGTCAAATAAACAACAACAACAACAACGTCAACAACAACAAAATTGTCAAATAAACAACAACAACAACGTCAAATAAACAACAACGTCAACAACAATAACAACGTCAAAAAAACAACAACGTCAACAACAACAACAATGTCAAATAAACAACAACAACAACGTCAAATAAACAACAACGTCAACAACAACAACAACGTCAAATAAACAACAACAACAACGTCAAATAAACAATAACAACAACAACAATGTCAAATAAACAACAACAACAACGTCAAATAAACAACAACAACAACACCGTCAAATAAATAACAATAACAACGTCAAATATACAACAACAACAACAACAACAACAACGTCAAATAAACAACAACAACAACAACAATGTCAAATAAACAATAACAATAACAACGTCAACAATAACAACAACGTCAAATAAACAACAACAACAACTATGTCAACAACAACAACAACGTCAAATAAACAACAACAACAACAACAACGTCAACAACAACAACAACATCAAATAAACAACAACAACAACAACAACGTCAAATAAACAACAACAACAACTATGTCAACAACAACAACAACGTCAAATAAACAACAACAACAACAACAACGTCAACAACAACAACAACGTCAAATAAACAACAACAACAACAACAACAACAACGTCAAATAAACAACAACAACGTCAACAACAACAACAACGTCAAATAAAGAACAAGAACAACGTCAAATAAACAATAACAACAACAACAATTTCAAATAAACAACAACAACAACGTCAAATAAACAACAACAACAACAACGTCAAATAAACAACAACAACAACAACAACGTCAAATAAACAACAACAACAACAACAACGTCAAATAAACAACAACAACAACAACAACAACGTCAAATAAACAACAACAACAACAACAACAATAACAACAACAACAACGTCAAATAAACAACAACAACGTCAAATAAACAACAACAACAACAATGTCAAATAAACAACAACAATAACAACAACAAGAACGTCAAATAAACAACAACAATAACAACAACAACAACGTCAACAACAACAACAACAACAATGTCAAATAAATAACAACAACAACAATGTCAACAACAACAACAATGTCAAATAAAATAACAACAACAACGTCAAATAAACAACAACAACAACAACGTCAACAACAACAAAATTGTCAAATAAACAACAACAACAACGTCAAATAAACAACAACGTCAACAACAATAACAACGTCAAAAAAACAACAACGTCAACAACAACAACAATGTCAAATAAACAACAACAACAACGTCAAATAAACAACAACGTCAACAACAACAACAACGTCAAATAAACAACAACAACAACGTCAAATAAACAATAACAACAACAACAATGTCAAATAAACAACAACAACAACGTCAAATAAACAACAACAACAACACCGTCAAATAAATAACAACAACAACGTCAAATATACAACAACAACAACAACAACAACAACGTCAAATAAACAACAACAACAACAACGTCAAATAAACAATAACAATAACAACGTCAACAATAACAACAACGTCAAATAAACAACAACAACAACTATGTCAACAACAACAACAACGTCAAATAAACAACAACAACAACAACAACGTCAACAACAACAACAACATCAAATAAACAACAACAACAACAACAACGTCAAATAAACAACAACAACAACTATGTCAACAACAACAACAACGTCAAATAAACAACAACAACAACAACAACGTCAACAACAACAACAACGTCAAATAAATAACAACAACAACAACAACAACAACAACGTCAAATAAACAACAACAACGTCAACAACAACAACAACGTCAAATAAAGAACAAGAACAACGTCAAATAAACAATAACAACAACAACAATTTCAAATAAACAACAACAACAACGTCAAATAAACAACAACAACAACGTCAAATAAACAACAACAACAACAACAACGTCAAATAAACAACAACAACAACAACAACCTCAAATAAACAACAACAACAACAACAACGTCAAATAAACAACAACAACAACAACAACAATAACAACAACAACAACGTCAAATAAACAACAACAACGTCAAATAAACAACAACAACAACAATGTCAAATAAACAACAACAATAACAACAACAAGAACGTCAAATAAACAACAACAATAACAACAACAACATCATCAACAACAAAAACGTCAAATAAACAACAACAACAACGTCAACAACAACAACTACGTCAAATAAACAATAACAACAACGTCAAATAAACAACAACAACAATGTCACCCACAACAACGTGACATAAATAACAACAACAATGTCAAAAAAACAACAATACTAAAATAACATCAAATAAATAACAACAACAAGAACAACGTCAACAACAACAACAACAACAATGTCAAATAAACAACAACAACAACAACAACAACAATGTCAAATAAATGACAACAACAACAACGTCAACAACAACATCAACAACAACAACAACAACGTCAAATAAACAACAACAACGTCAACAACAACAACAACGTCAAATAAAGAACAAGAACAACGTCAAATAAACAATAACAACAACAACAATTTCAAATAAACAACAACAACAACGTCAAATAAACAACAACAACAACAACGTCAAATAAACAACAACAACAACAACAACGTCAAATAAACAACAACAACAACAACAACGTCAAATAAACAACAACAACAACAACAACAACGTCAAATAAACAACAACAACAACAACAACAATAACAACAACAACAACGTCAAATAAACAACAACAACGTCAAATAAACAACAACAACAACAATGTCAAATAAACAACAACAATAACAACAACAAGAACGTCAAATAAACAACAACAATAACAACAACAACAACGTCAACAACAACAACAACAACAATGTCAAATAAATAACAACAACAACAATGTCAACAACAACAACAATGTCAAATAAAATAACAACAACAACGTCAAATAAACAACAACAACAACAACGTCAACAACAACAAAATTGTCAAATAAACAACAACAACAACGTCAAATAAACAACAACGTCAACAACAATAACAACGTCAAAAAAACAACAACGTCAACAACAACAACAATGTCAAATAAACAACAACAACAACGTCAAATAAACAACAACGTCAACAACAACAACAACGTCAAATAAACAACAACAACAACGTCAAATAAACAATAACAACAACAACAATGTCAAATAAACAACAACAACAACGTCAAATAAACAACAACAACAACACCGTCAAATAAATAACAACAACAACGTCAAATATACAACAACAACAACAACAACAACAACGTCAAATAAACAACAACAACAACAACGTCAAATAAACAATAACAATAACAACGTCAACAATAACAACAACGTCAAATAAACAACAACAACAACTATGTCAACAACAACAACAACGTCAAATAAACAACAACAACAACAACAACGTCAACAACAACAACAACATCAAATAAACAACAACAACAACAACAACGTCAAATAAACAACAACAACAACTATGTCAACAACAACAACAACGTCAAATAAACAACAACAACAACAACAACGTCAACAACAACAACAACGTCAAATAAATAACAACAACAACAACAACAACAACAACAACGTCAAATAAACAACAACAACGTCAACAACAACAACAACGTCAAATAAAGAACAAGAACAACGTCAAATAAACAATAACAACAACAACAATTTCAAATAAACAACAACAACAACGTCAAATAAACAACAACAACAACGTCAAATAAACAACAACAACAACAACAACGTCAAATAAACAACAACAACAACAACAACCTCAAATAAACAACAACAACAACAACAACGTCAAATAAACAACAACAACAACAACAACAATAACAACAACAACAACGTCAAATAAACAACAACAACGTCAAATAAACAACAACAACAACAATGTCAAATAAACAACAACAATAACAACAACAAGAACGTCAAATAAACAACAACAATAACAACAACAACATCATCAACAACAAAAACGTCAAATAAACAACAACAACAACGTCAACAACAACAACTACGTCAAATAAACAATAACAACAACGTCAAATAAACAACAACAACAATGTCACCCACAACAACGTGACATAAATAACAACAACAATGTCAAAAAAACAACAATACTAAAATAACATCAAATAAATAACAACAACAAGAACAACGTCAACAACAACAACAACAACAATGTCAAATAAACAACAACAACAACAACAACAACAATGTCAAATAAATGACAACAACAACAACGTCAACAACAACATCAACAACAACAACAACAACGTCAAATAAACAACAACAACAACGTCAAACAAACAACAACGTCAACAACAACAACGTCAAATAAACAACAACAACAACAACAACGTCAAATAAACAACAACAACAACACCGTCAAATAAACAACAACAACAACAACAACGTAAAATAAACAACAACAACAACACCGTCAAATAAACAACAACAACAACAACGTCAATTAAAGATACAACAACAACGTCAAATAAACAACAACAACAACAACGTCAAATAAACAACAACAACAACAACGTCAAATAAACAACAACAACAACAACGTCAAATAAACAACAACAACAACAACAATAACAACAACAACGTCAAATAAACAACAACAACAACAACAACGTCAAATAAACAACAACAACAACAATGTCAGATAAACAACAACAATAACAACAACAAGAACGTCAAATAAATAACAACAATAACAACAACAACATCATCAACAACAAAAACATCAAATAAACAACAACAACAACGTCAACAACAACAACTACGTCAAATAAACAATAACAACAACGTCAAATAAACAACAACAACAATGTCACCCACAACAACGTCACATAAATAACAACAACAATGTAAAATAAACAACAATACTAAAATAACATCAAATAAATAACAACAACAAGAACAACGTCAACAACAACAACAACAACAATGTCAAATAAACAACAACAACAACCACAATGTCAAATAAATGACAACAACAACAACGTCAACAACAACAACAACAACGTCAAATAAACAACAACAACAACAACGTCAAATAAACAACAACGTCAACAACAACAACGTCAAATAAACAACAACAACTACAACGTCAAATAAACAACAACAACAACAACAATAACAACAACAACAACAACAATGTCAAATAAACAACAACAACAATGTCACCCGCAACAACGTCAAATAAATAACAACAACAATGTCAAATAAACAACAAAACTAAAACAACATCAAATAAACAACAACAACAACGTCAACAACAACAACAACAACAATGTCAAATAAATAACAACAACAACAACGTCAACAACAACAACAATGTCAAATAAAATAACAACAACAACGTCAAATAAACAACAACAACAACAACGTCAACAACAACAAAATTGTCAAATAAACAACAACAACAACGTCAAATAAACAACAACGTCAACAACAATAACAACGTCAAAAAAACAACAACGTCAACAACAACAACAATGTCAAATAAACAACAACAACAACGTCAAATAAACAACAACGTCAACAACAACAACAACGTCAAATAAACAACAACAACAACGTCAAATAAACAATAACAACAACAACAATGTCAAATAAACAACAACAACAACGTCAAATAAACAACAACAACAACACCGTCAAATAAATAACAACAACAACGTCAAATATACAACAACAACAACAACAACAACAACGTCAAATAAACAACAACAACAACAACAACGTCAAATAAACAATAACAATAACAACGTCAACAATAACAACAACGTCAAATAAACAACAACAACAACTATGTCAACAACAACAACAACGTCAAATAAACAACAACAACAATAACAACGTCAACAACAACAACAACATCAAATAAACAACAACAACAACAACAACGTCAAATAAACAACAACAACAACAACAACGTCAAATAAACAACAACAACAACAACGTCAAATAAACAACAACAACAATAACAACAACAACGTCAAATAAACAACAACAACAACAACAACAACGTCAAATAAACAACAACAACAACAATGTCAAATAAACAACAACAATAACAACAACAAGAACGTCAAATAAACAACAACAATAACAACAACAACATCATCAACAACAAAAACGTCAAATAAACAACAACAACAACGTCAACAACAACAACTACGTCAAATAAACAATAACAACAACGTCAAATAAACAACAACAACAATGTCACCCACAACAACGTCACATAAATAACAACAACAATGTCAAATAAACAACAATACTAAAATAACATCAAATAAATAACAACAACAAGAACAACGTCAACAACAACAACAACAATGTCAAATAAACAACAACAACAACAACAACAATGTCAAATAAATGACAACAACAACAACGTCAACAACAACAACAACGTCAAATAAACAACAACAACAACAACGTCAAATAAACAACGACGTCAACAACAACAACGTCAAATAAACAACAACAACTACAACGTCAAATAAACAACAACAACAACAACAATAACAACAACAACAACAATGTCAAATAAACAACAACAACAATGTCACCCGCAACAACGTCAAATAAATAACAACAACAATGTCAAATAAACAACAAAACTAAAACAACATCAAATAAACAACAACAACAACGTCAACAACAACAACAACAATGTCAAATAAATAACAACAACAACAATAATGTCAAATAAAATAACAACAACAACGTCAAATAAACAACAACAACAACAACGTCAACAACAACAAAATTGTCAAATAAACAACAACAACAACGTCAAATAAACAACAACGTCAACAACAATAACAACGTCAAAAAACCAACAATGTCAACAACAACAACAATGTCAAATAAACAACAACAACAACGTCAAATAAACAACAACGTCAACAACAACAACAACGTCAAATAAACAACAACAACAATGTCAAATAAACAATAACAACAACAACAATGTCAAATAAACAACAACAACAACGTCAAATAAACAACAACAACAACACCGTCAAATAAATAACAACAACAACGTCAAATAAACAACAACAACAACAACAACAACGTCAAATAAACAACAACAACAACAACGTCAAATAAACAACAATAATAACAACGTCAACAATAACAACAACGTCAAATAAACAACAACAACAACTATGTCAACAACAACAACAACGTCAAATAAACAACAACAACAACAACAACGTCAACAACAACAACAACGTCAAATAAACAACAACAACAACAACAACAACAACGTCAAATAAACAACAACAACGTCAACAACAACAACAACGTCAAATAAAGAACAAGAACAACGTCAAATAAACAATAACAACAACAACAACAATTTCAAATAAACAACAACAACAACGTCAAATAAACAACAACAACAACGTCAAATAAACAACAACAACAACAACAACGTCAAATAAACAACAACAACAACAACAACGTCAAATAAACAACAACAACAACAACAACGTCAAATAAACAACAACAACAACAACAATAACAACAACAACAACGTCAAATAAACAACAACAACGTCAAATAAACAACAACAACAACAATGTCAAATAAACAACAACAATAACAACAACAAGAACGTCAAATAAACAACAACAATAACAACAACAACATCATCAACAACAAAAACGTCAAATAAACAACAACAACAACGTCAACAACAACAACTACGTCAAATAAACAATAACAACAACGTCAAATAAACAACAACAACAATGTCACCCACAACAACGTCACATAAATAACAACAACAATGTCAAATAAACAACAATACTAAAATAACATCAAATAAATAACAACAACAAGAACAACGTCAACAACAACAACAACAACAACAATGTCAAATAAACAACAACAACAACGTCAACAACAACGTCAACAACAACAACAACAACGTCAAATAAACAACAACAACAACAACAACGTCAAACAAACAACAACGTCAACAACAACAACGTCAAATAAACAACAACAACAACAACAACGTCAAATAAACAACAACGTCAACAACAACAACGTCAAATAAACAACAACAACAACAACAACAAATAAACAACAACAAAAACAACAACAACATCAACAACAAGAAAAACGTCAAATAAACAACAACAATGTACACAACAACAACAATAACAATAACATCAACAACAACAAAAACATCAAATAAACAACAACAACAACAACAACGTCAACAACAACAACTACGTTAAATAAACAACAACAACAACGTCAAATAAACAACAACAACAACAACAATGTCACCCACAACAACGTCAAATAAACATCAAAACTAAAACAAAGTCAAATAAACAACAACAACAACAACAACGTCAACAACAACAACAACAATGTCAAATAAATAACAACAACAACAACGTCAACAACAACAACAATGTCAATTAAATCACAACAACAACATCAAATAAACAACAACAACAACAATGTCAACAACAACAACAACGTCAAATAAACAACAACAACGCCAAATAAATAACAACGTCAACAACAACAACAACGTCAAATAAACAACAACATCAACAACAACAACAACGTCAAATAAACAACAACAACAACTAAGTCAACAACAACAACGTCAACAACAACAACAACGTCAAATAAAGAACAACAACAACGTCAAATAAACAATAACAACAACTACAACAATGTCAAATAAACAACAACAACAACAACAACGTCTAATAAACAACAACAACAACAACGTTAATAACAATAACAACAACGTCAAATAAACAACAACAACGTCAAATAAACAACAACAACAACAACAACAACGTCAAATAAACAACAACAAAAACAATAACAACAACAACAAATAAACAGCAACAAAAACAATAACAACATCAACAACAACAAAAACGTCAAATAAACAACAACAATGTACACAACAACAACAATAACAACAACATCAACAACAACAAAAACGTCAAATAAACAATAACAACAACAACAACAACAACAATACCAACGTCAACAACAACAACTACGTCAAATAAACAACAACAACAACGTCAAATAAACAACAAAAACAACAATGTCACCCACAACAACGTCAAATAAATAACAACAACAATGTCAGATAAACAACAATACTAAAACAACGTCAAATAAACAACAACAACAACAACAACAACAACGTCAACAACAACAACAACAATGTCAAATAAATAACAACAACAACAACGTCAACAACAACAACAATGTCAATTAAATAACAACAACAACATCAAATAAACAACAACAACAACAACGTCAACAACAACAACAATGTCAAATAAACAACAACAACGTTAAATAAACAACAACTTCAACAACAACAACATCGTCAAATAAACAACAACGTCAACAATAACAACAACGTCAAATAAACAACAACAATAACTAAGTCAACAACAACAACAACAACAACGTCAACAACAACAACAACGTCAAATAAAGAACAACAACAACGTCAACAACAACAACAACGTCAAATAAAGAACAACAACAACGTCAAATAAACAATAACAACAACAACAACAATGTCAAATAAACAACAACCACAACGTCAAATAAACAACAACAACAACAACGTCAATAACAACAACAACAACGTCAAATAAACAACAACAACAACAATAATAACAACAACAACAACAACGTCAAATAAACAACAACAACAACGTCAAATAAACAACAACAACAACAACAACAACGTCAAATAAACAAAAACAAAAACAACAACAACATCAATAACAACAAAAACGTCAAATAAACAACAACAACAACAACAACGTCAACAACAACAACTACGTCTAATAAACAACAACAACAACCACAACAACAACGTCAATAACAACAACAACAACGTCAAATAAACAACAACAACAACGTCAAATAAACAACAACAACAACAACAACGTCAAATAAACAACAACAACAACAACAACAATAACAACAACAACAACAATGTCAAATAAACAACAACAACAATGTCACCCGCAACAACGTCAAATAAATAACAACAATAATGTCAAATAAACAACAATACTAAAACAACATCAAATAAACAACAACAACGTCAACAACAACAACAACAATGTCAAATAAATAACAACAACAACAACAACGTCAACAACAACAACGATGTCAAATAAAATAACAACAACAACGTCAAATAAACAACAACAACAACAACGTCAACAACAACAACAATGTCATATAAACAACAACAACAACGTCAAATAAACAACAACGTCAACAACAACAACAACGTCAAAAAAACAACAACGTCAACAACAACAACAACGTCAAATAAACAACAACAACAACGTCAAATAAACAACAACGTCAATAACAACAACAACGTCAAATAAACAACAACAACAACGTCAAATAAACAATAACAACAACAACAACAATGTCAAATAAACAACAACAACAACGTCAAATAAACAACAACAACAACAACAACACCGTCAAATAAACAACAACAACAACGTCAATTAAACAACAACAACAACAACGTCAAATAAACAACAACAACAACAACGTCAAATAAACAACAACAATAACAACGTCAACAATAACAACAACGTCAAATAAACAACAACAACAACTATGTCAACAACAACAACAACGTCAAATAAACAACAACAACAACAACAACGTCAACAACAACAACAACATCAAATAAACAACAACAACAACATCAACGTCAAATAAACAACAACAACGTCAACAACAACAACAACGTCAAATAAAGAACAAGAACAACGTCAAATAAACAATAACAACAACAACAACAATTTCAAATAAACAACAACAACAACGTCAAATAAACAACAACAACAACGTCAAATAAACAACAACAACAACAACGTCAAATAAACAACAACAACAACAACAATAACAACAACAACAACGTCAAATAAACAACAACAACAACAACGTCAAATAAACAATAACAACAACAACAATGTCAAATAAACAACAACAATAACAACAACAACAACGTCAAATAAACAACAACAACAACACCGTCAAATAAATAACAACAACAATGTCAAATAAACAACAACAACAACGTCAAATAAACAATAACAACAACAACAATGTCAAATAAACAACAACAACAACGTCAAATAAACAACAACAACAACACCGTCAAATAAATAACAACAACAATGTCAAATAAACAACAACAACAACAACAACAACAACAACGTCAAATAAACAACAACAACAACAACAACGTCAAATAAACAACAACAATAACAACGTCAACAATAACAACAACGTCAAATAAACAACAACAACAACTATGTCAACAACAACAACAACGTCAAATAAACAACAACAACAACAACAACGTCAACAACAACAACAACGTCAAATAAACAACAACAACAACAACAACAACGTCAAATAAACAACAACAACAACGTCAAATAAACAACAACAACAACAACGTCAAATAAACAACAACAACAACAACAACGTCAAATAAACAACAACAACAACAACGTCAAATAAACAACAACAACAACGTCAAATAAACAACAACAACAACAACAATAACAACAACAACGTCAAATAAACAACAACAACAACAACAACGTCAAATAAACAACAACAACAACAATGTCAAATAAACAACAACAATAACAACAACAAGAACGTCAAATAAACAACAACAATAACAACAACAACATCATCAACAACAAAAACGTCAAATAAACAACAACAACAACGTCAACAACAACAACTACGTCAAATAAACAATAACAACAACGTCAAATAAACAACAACAACAATGTCACCCACAACAACGTCACATAAATAATAACAACAATGTCAAATAAACAACAATACTAAAATAACATCAAATAAATAACAACAACAAGAACAACGTCAACAACAACAACAACAACAACGTCAAATAAACAACAACAACAACAACGTCAAATAAACAACAATAATAACAACGTCAACAATAACAACAACGTCAAATAAACAACAACAACAACTATGTCAACAACAACAACAACGTCAAATAAACAACAACAACAACAACAACGTCAACAAAAACAACAACGTCAAATAAACAACAACAACAACAACAACAACAACGTCAAATAAACAACAACAACGTCAACAACAACAACAACGTCAAATAAAGAACAAGAACAACGTCAAATAAACAATAACAACAACAACAACAATTTCAAATAAACAACAACAACAACGTCAAATAAACAACAACAACAACGTCAAATAAACAACAACAACAACAACAACAACGTCAAATAAACAACAACAACAACAACAACGTCAAATAAACAACAACAACAACAACAACGTCAAATAAACAACAACAACAACAACAATAACAACAACAACAACGTCAAATAAACAACAACAACGTCAAATAAACAACAACAACAACAATGTCAAATAAACAACAACAATAACAACAACAAGAACGTCAAATAAACAACAACAATAACAACAACAACATCATCAACAACAAAAACGTCAAATAAACAACAACAACAACGTCAACAACAACAACTACGTCAAATAAACAATAACAACAACGTCAAATAAACAACAACAACAATGTCACCCACAACAACGTCACATAAATAACAACAACAATGTCAAATAAACAACAATACTAAAATAACATCAAATAAATAACAACAACAAGAACAACGTCAACAACAACAACAACAACAACAATGTCAAATAAACAACAACAACAACAACAACAACAATGTCAAATAAATGACAACAACAACAACGTCAACAACAACGTCAACAACAACAACAACAACGTCAAATAAACAACAACAACAACAACGTCAAACAAACAACAACGTCAACAACAACAACGTCAAATAAACAACAACAACAACAACAACGTCAAATAAACAACAACGTCAACAACAACAACGTCAAATAAACAACAACAACAACAACAACAAATAAACAACAACAAAAACAACAACAACATCAACAACAAGAAAAACGTCAAATAAACAACAACAATGTACACAACAACAACAATAACAATAACATCAACAACAACAAAAACATCAAATAAACAACAACAACAACAACAACGTCAACAACAACAACTACGTTAAATAAACAACAACAACAACGTCAAATAAACAACAACAACAACAACAATGTCACCCACAACAACGTCAAATAAACATCAAAACTAAAACAAAGTCAAATAAACAACAACAACAACAACAACGTCAACAACAACAACAACAATGTCAAATAAATAACAACAACAACAACGTCAACAACAACAACAATGTCAATTAAATCACAACAACAACATCAAATAAACAACAACAACAACAATGTCAACAACAACAACAACGTCAAATAAACAACAACAACGTCAAATAAATAACAACGTCAACAACAACAACAACGTCAAATAAACAACAACATCAACAACAACAACAACGTCAAATAAACAACAACAATAACTAAGTCAACAACAACAACGTCAACAACAACAACAACGTCAAATAAAGAACAACAACAACGTCAAATAAACAATAACAACAACTACAACAATGTCAAATAAACAACAACAACAACAACAACGTCTAATAAACAACAACAACAACAACGTTAATAACAATAACAACAACGTCAAATAAACAACAACAACGTCAAATAAACAACAACAACAACAACAACAACGTCAAATAAACAACAACAAAAACAATAACAACAACAACAAATAAACAACAACAAAAACAATAACAACATCAACAACAACAAAAACGTCAAATAAACAACAACAATGTACACAACAACAACAATAACAACAACATCAACAACAACAAAAACGTCAAATAAACAATAACAACAACAACAACAACAACAATACCAACGTCAACAACAACAACTACGTCAAATAAACAACAACAACAACGTCAAATAAACAACAACAACAACAATGTCACCCACAACAACGTCAAATAAATAACAACAACAATGTCAGATAAACAACAATACTAAAACAACGTCAAATAAACAACAACAACAACAACAACAACAACAACGTCAACAACAACAACAACAATGTCAAATAAATAACAACAACAACAACGTCAACAACAACAACAATGTCAATTAAATAACAACAACAACATCAAATAAACAACAACAACAACAACGTCAACAACAACAACAATGTCAAATAAACAACAACAAGGTTAAATAAACAACAACTTCAACAACAACAACATCGTCAAATAAACAACAACGTCAACAATAACAACAACGTCAAATAAACAACAACAATAACTAAGTCAACAACAACAACAACAACAACGTCAACAACAACAACAACGTCAAATAAAGAACAACAACAACGTCAAATAAACAATAACAACAACAACAACAATGTCAAATAAACAACAACCACAACGTCAAATAAACAACAACAACAACAACGTCAATAACAACAACAACAACGTCAAATAAACAACAACAACAACAACAACAATAACAACAACAACAACAACGTCAAATAAACAACAACAACAACGTCAAATAAACAACAACAACAACAACAACAACGTCAAATAAACAAAAACAAAAACAACAACAACATCAATAACAACAAAAACGTCAAATAAACAACAACAACAACAACGTCAACAACAACAACTACGTCTAATAAACAACAACAACAACCACAACAACAACGTCAATAACAACAACAACAACGTCAAATAAACAACAACAACAACGTCAAATAAACAACAACAACAACAACGTCAAATAAACAACAACAACAACAACAATAACAACAACAACAACAATGTCAAATAAACAACAACAACAATGTCACCCGCAACAACGTCAAATAAATAACAACAATAATGTCAAATAAACAACAATACTAAAACAACATCAAATAAACAACAACAACGTCAACAACAACAACAACAATGTCAAATAAATAACAACAACAACAACGTCAACAACAACAACGATGTCAAATAAAATAACAACAACAACGTCAAATAAACAACAACAACAACAACGTCAACAACAACAACAATGTCATATAAACAACAACAACAACGTCAAATAAACAACAACGTCAACAACAACAACAATGTCAAAAAAACAACAACGTCAACAACAACAACAACGTCAAATAAACAACAACAACAACGTCAAATAAACAACAACGCCAATAACAACAACAACGTCAAATAAACAACAACAACAACAACGTCAAATAAACAATAACAACAACAACAACAATGTCAAATAAACAACAACAACAACGTCAAATAAACAACAACAACAACAACACCGTCAAATAAACAACAACAACAACGTCAATTAAACAACAACAACAACAACGTCAAATAAACAACAACAACAACAACGTCAAATAAACCACAACAATAACAACGTCAACAATAACAACAACGTCAAATAAACAACAACAACAACTATGTCAACAACAACAACAACGTCAAATAAACAACAACAACAACAACAACGTCAACAACAACAACAACATCAAATAAACAACAACAACAACATCAACAACAACAACAACGTCAAATAAAGAACAAGAACAACGTCAAATAAACAATAACAACAACAACAACAATTTCAAATAAACAACAACAACAACGTCAAATAAACAACAACAACAACGTCAAATAAACAACAACAACAACAACAACGTCAAATAAACAACAACAACAACAACAACAATAACAACAACAACAACGTCAAATAAACAACAACAACAACAACGTCAAATAAACAATAACAACAACAACAATGTCAAATAAACAACAACAATAACAACAACAACAACGTCAAATAAACAACAACAACAACACCGTCAAATAAATAACAACAACAATGTCAAATAAACAACAACAACAACGTCAAATAAACAATAACAACAACAACAATGTCAAATAAACAACAACAACAACGTCAAATAAACAACAACAACAACAACACCGTCAAATAAATAACAACAACAATGTCAAATAAACAACAACAACAACAACAACAACAACGTCGAATAAACAACAACAATAACAACGTCAACAATAACAACAACGTCAAATAAACAACAACAACAACTATGTCAACAACAACAACAACGTCAAATAAACAACAACAACAACAACAACGTCAACAACAACAACAACGTCAAATAAACAACAACAACAACAACAACAACGTCAAATAAACAACAACAACAACGTCAAATAAACAACAACAACAACGTCAAATAAACAACAACAACAACAACAACGTCAAATAAACAACAACAACAACAACAACGTCAAATAAACAACAACAACAACAACGTCAAATAAACAACAACAACAACAACAACAACAATAACAACAACAACGTCAAATAAACAACAACAACAACAACAACGTCAAATAAACAACAACAACAACAATGTCAAATAAACAACAACAATAACAACAACAAGAACGTCAAATAAACAACAACAATAACAACAACAACATCATCAACAACAAAAACGTCAAATAAACAACAACAACAACGTCAACAACAACAACTACGTCAAATAAACAATAACAACAACGTCAAATAAACAACAACAACAATGTCACCCACAACAACGTCACATAAATAATAACAACAATGTCAAATAAACAACAATACTAAAATAACATCAAATAAATAACAACAACAAGAACAACGTCAACAACAACAACAACAACAATGTCAAATAAACAACAACAACAACAACAACAACAACAATGTCAAATAAATGACAACAACAACAACGTCAACAACAACAACAACAACGTCAAATAAACAACAACAACAACAACGTCAAATAAACAACAACGTCAACAACAACAACGTCAAATAAACAACAACAACTACAACGTCAAATAAACAACAACAACAACAATAACAACAACAACAACAATGTCAAATAAACAACAACAACAATGTCACCCGCAACAACGTCAAATAAATAACAACAACAATGTCAAATAAACAACAAAACTAAAACAACATCAAATAAACAACAACAACAACGTCAACAACAACAACAACAACAATGTCAAATAAATAACAACAACAACAACAATGTCAAATAAAATAACAACAACAACGTCAAATAAACAACAACAACAACAACGTCAACAACAACAAAATTGTCAAATAAACAACAACAACAACTTCAAATAAACAACAACGTCAACAACAATAACAACGTCAAAAAAACAACAACGTCAACAACAACAACAATGTCAAATAAACAACAACAACAACGTCAAATAAACAACAACGTCAACAACAACAACAACGTCAAATAAACAACAACAACAACGTCAAATAAACAATAACAACAACAACAATGTCAAATAAACAACAACAACAACGTCAAATAAACAACAACAACAACACCGTCAAATAAATAACAACAACAACGTCAAATAAACAACAACAACAACAACAACAACGTCAAATAAACAACAACAACAACAACGTCAAATAAACAACAACAATAACAACGTCAACAATAACAACAACGTCAAATAAACAACAACAACAACTATGTCAACAACAACAACAACGTCAAATAAACAACAACAACAACAACAACGTCAACAACAACAACAACGTCAAATAAACAACAACAACAACAACAACAACGTCAAATAAACAACAACAACGTCAACAACAACAACAACGTCAAATAAAGAACAAGAACAACGTCAAATAAACAATAACAACAACAACAACAATTTCAAATAAACAACAACAACAACGTCAAATAAACAACAACAACAACGTCAAATAAACAACAACAACAATAACGTCAAATAAACAACAACAACAACAACAACGTCAAATAAACAACAACAACAACAACAACGTCAAATAAACAACAACAACAACAACAATAACAACAACAACAACGTCAAATAAACAACAACAACGTCAAATAAACAACAACAACAACAACAATGTCAAATAAACAACAACAATAACAACAACAAGAACGTCAAATAAACAACAACAATAACAACAACAACATCATCAACAACAAAAACGTCAAATAAACAACAACAACAACGTCAACAACAACAACTACGTCAAATAAACAATAACAACAACGTCAAATAAACAACAACAACAATGTCACCCACAACAACGTCACATAAATAACAACAACAATGTCAAATAAACAACAATACTAAAATAACATCAAATAAGTAACAACAACAAGAACAACGTCAACAACAACAACAACAACAATGTCAAATAAACAACAACAACAACAACAACAATGTCAAATAAATGACAACAACAACAACGTCAACAACAACGTCAACAACAACAACAACAACGTCAAATAAACAACAACAACAACAACGTCAAATAAACAACAACGTCAACAACAACAACGTCAAATAAACAACAACAACAACAACAACGTCAAATAAACAACAACGTCAACAACAACAACGTCAAATAAACAACAACAACAACAACAACAAATAAACAACAACAAAAACAACAACAACATCAACAACAAGAAAAACGTCAAATAAACAACAACAATGTACACAACAACAACAATAACAATAACATCAACAACAACAAAAACATCAAATAAACAACAACAACAACAACAACAACGTCAACAACAACAACTACGTTAAATAAACAACAACAACAACGTCAAATAAACAACAACAACAACAACAATGTCACCCACAACAACGTCAAATAAACATCAATACTAAAACAAAGTCAAATAAACAACAACAACAACAACGTCAACAACAACAACAACAATGTCAAATAAATAACAACAACAACGTCAACAACAACAACAATGTCAATTAAATAACAACAACAACATCAAATAAACAACAACAACAACAACAATGTAAACAACAACAACAACGTCAAATAAACAACAACAACGTCAAATAAATAACAACGTCAACAAACAACAACAACGTCAAATAAACAACAACATCAACAACAACAACAACGTCAAATAAACAACAACAACAACTAAGTCAACAACAACAACGTCAACAACAACAACAACGTCAAATAAAGAACAACAACAACGTCAAATAAACAATAACAACAACTACAACAATGTCAAATAAACAACAACAACAACAACAACGTCTAATAAACAACAACAACAACAACAACAACGTTAATAACAATAACAACAACGTCAAATAAACATCAACAACGTCAAATAAACAACAACAACAACAACAACGTCAAATAAACAACAACAAAAACAATAACAACAACAACAAATAAACAACAACAAAAACAATAACAACATCAACAACAACAAAAACGTCAAATAAACAACAACAATGTACACAATAACAACAACATCAACAACATCAACAACAACAAAAACGTCAAATAAACAATAACAACAACAACAACAACGTCAACAACAACAACTACGTCAAATAAACAACAACAACAACGTCAAATAAACAACAACAACAACAATGTCACCCACAACAACGTCAAATAAATAACAACAACAATGTCAGATAAACAACAATACTAAAACAACGTCAAATAAACAACAACAACAACAACAACAACAACGTCAACAACAACAACAATGTCAAATAAATAACAACAACAACAACAACAACGTCAACAACAACAACAACAATGTCAATTAAATAACAACAACAACATCAAATAAACAACAACAACAACAACGTCAACAACAACAACAATGTCAAATAAACAACAACAACGTTAAATAAACAACAACTTCAACAACAACAACATCGTCAAATACACAACAACGTCAACAATAACAACGTCAAATAAACAACAACAATAACTAAGTCAACAACAACAACAACAACAACAACAACGTCAACAACAACAACAACGTCAAATAAAGAACAACAACAACGTCAAATAAACAATAACAACAACAACAACAATGTCAAATAAACAACAACAACAACGTCAAATAAACAACAACAACAACAACGTCAATAACAACAACAACAACATCAAATAAACAACAACAACAACGTCAAATAAACAACAACAACAACAACGTCAATTAAACAACAACAACAACAACAATAACAACAACAACAACAACGTCAAATAAACAACAACAACAACGTCAAATAAACAACAACAACAACAACAATGTCAAATAAACAAAAACAAAAACAACAACAACATCAATAACAACAAAAACGTCAAATAAACAACAACAACAACGTCAAATAAACAACAACAACAACAACAACAACATCAAATAAACAACAACAACAACAACAACAATAACAACAACAACAACAATGTCAAATAAACAACAACAACAATGTCACCCGCAACAACGTCAAATAAATAACAACAATAATGTCAAATAAACAACAATACTAAAACAACATCAAATAAACAACAACAACGTCAACAACAACAACAACAATGTCAAATAAATAACAACAACAACAACGTCAACAACAACAACAATGTCAAATAAAATAACAACAACAACGTCAAATAAACAACAACAACAACGTCAACAACAACAACAATGTCATATAAACAACAACAACAACGTCAAATAAACAACAACGTCAACAACAACAACAACGTCAAAAAAACAACAACGTCAACAACAACAACAATGTCAAATAAACAACAACAACAACGTCAAATAAACAACAACGTCAATAACAACAACAACGTCAAATAAACAACAACAACAACGTCAAATAAACAATAACAACAACAACAACAATGTCAAATAAACAACAACAACAACGTCAAATAAACAACAACAACAACAACACCGTCAAATAAACAACAACAACAACGTCAAATAAACAACAACAACAACAACGTCAAATAAACAACAACAATAACAACGTCAACAATAACAACAACGTCAAATAAACAACAACAACAACTATGTCAACAACAACAACAATGTCAAATAAACAACAACAACAACAACAACGTCAACAACAACAACATTGTCAAATAAACAACAACAACAACAACATCAACGTCAAATAAACAACAACAACGTCAACAACAACAACAACGTCAAATAAAGAACAAGAACAACGTCAAATAAACAATAACAACAACAACAACAATTTCAAATAAACAACAACAACAACGTCAAATAAACAACAACAATAACGTCAAATAAACAACAACAACAACAACAACGTCAAATAAACAACAACAACAACAACAACAATAACAACAATAACAACGTCAAATAAACAACAACAACAACAATGTCAAATAAACAACAACAATAACAACAACAACAACGTCAAATAAACAACAACAATAACAACAACAACATCATCAACAACAACAACGTCAAATAAACAACAACAACAACGTCAAATAAACAATAACAACAACAACAATGTCAAATAAACAACAACAACAACGTCAAATAAACAACAACAACAACACCGTCAAATAAATAACAACAACAACGTCAAATAAACAACAACAACAACAACAACAACGTCAAATAAACAACAACAACAACGTCAAATAAACAACAACAATAACAACGTCAACAATAACAACAACGTCAAATAAACAACAACAACAACTATATCAACAACAACAACAACGTCAAATAAACAACAACAACAACAACAACGTCAGCAACAACAACAACGTCAAATAAACAACAACAACAACAACAACGTCAAATAAACAACAACAACGTCAACAACAACAACAACGTCAAATAAAAACAAGAACAACGTCAAATAAACAATAACAACAACAACAACAATTTCAAATAAACAACAACAACAACGTCAAATAAACAACAACAACAACGTCAAATAAACAACAACAACAACAACGTCAAATAAACAACAACAACAACAACAACGTCAAATAAACAACAACAACAACAACGTCAAATAAACAACAACAACAACAACAATAACAACAACAACGTCAAATAAACAACAACAACAACAACAACGTCAAATAAACAACAACAACAACAATGTCAAATAAACAACAACAATAACAACAACAAGAACGTCAAATAAACAACAACAATAACAACAACAACATCATCAACAACAAAAACGTCAAATAAACAACAACAACAACGTCAACAACAACAACTACGTCAAATAAACAATAACAACAACGTCAAATAAACAACAACAATAATGTCACCCACAACAACGTCACATAAATAACAACAACAATGTTAAATAAACAACAATACTAAAATAACATCAAATAAATAACAACAACAAGAACAACGTCAACAACAACAACAACAACGATGTCAAATAAACAACAACAACAACAACAACAACAATGTCAAATAAATGACAACAACAACAACGTCAAAAAAACAACAACGTCAACAACAACAACAATGTCAAATAAACAACAACAACAACGTCAAATAAACAACAACGTCAATAACAACAACAACGTCAAATAAACAACAACAACAACGTCAAATAAACAATAACAACAACAACAACAATGTCAAATAAACAACAACAACAACGTCAAATAAACAACAACAACAACAACACCGTCAAATAAACAACAACAACAACGTCAAATAAACAACAACAACAACAACGTCAAATAAACAACAACAACAACAACGTCAAATAAACAACAACAATAACAACGTCAACAATAACAACAACGTCAAATAAACAACAACAACAACTATGTCAACAACAACAACAATGTCAAATAAACAACAACAACAACAACAACGTCAACAACAACAACATTGTCAAATAAACAACAACAACAACAACATCAACGTCAAATAAACAACAACAACGTCAACAACAACAACAACGTCAAATAAAGAACAAGAACAACGTCAAATAAACAATAACAACAACAACAACAATTTCAAATAAACAACAACAACAACGTCAAATAAACAACAACAATAACGTCAAATAAACAACAACAACAACAACAACGTCAAATAAACAACAACAACAACAACAACAATAACAACAATAACAACGTCAAATAAACAACAACAACAACAATGTCAAATAAACAACAACAATAACAACAACAACAACGTCAAATAAACAACAACAATAACAACAACAACATCATCAACAACAACAACGTCAAATAAACAACAACAACAACGTCAAATAAACAATAACAACAACAACAATGTCAAATAAACAACAACAACAACGTCAAATAAACAACAACAACAACACCGTCAAATAAATAACAACAACAACGTCAAATAAACAACAACAACAACAACAACAACGTCAAATAAACAACAACAACAACGTCAAATAAACAACAACAATAACAACGTCAACAATAACAACAACGTCAAATAAACAACAACAACAACTATATCAACAACAACAACAACGTCAAATAAACAACAACAACAACAACAACGTCAGCAACAACAACAACGTCAAATAAACAACAACAACAACAACAACGTCAAATAAACAACAACAACGTCAACAACAACAACAACGTCAAATAAAAACAAGAACAACGTCAAATAAACAATAACAACAACAACAACAATTTCAAATAAACAACAACAACAACGTCAAATAAACAACAACAACAACGTCAAATAAACAACAACAACAACGTCAAATAAACAACAACAACAACAACAACGTCAAATAAACAACAACAACAACAACAACAATAACAACAACAACAACGTCAAATAAACAACAACAACAACAACGTCAAATAAACAATAACAACAACAACAATGTCAAATAAACAACAACAATAACAACAACAACAACGTCAAATAAACAACAACAACAACACCGTCAAATAAATAACAACAACAATGTCAAATAAACAACAACAACAACGTCAAATAAACAATAACAACAACAACAATGTCAAATAAACAACAACAACAACGTCAAATAAACAACAACAACAACAACACCGTCAAATAAATAACAACAACAATGTCAAATAAACAACAACAACAACAACAACAACAACGTCGAATAAACAACAACAATAACAACGTCAACAATAACAACAACGTCAAATAAACAACAACAACAACTATGTCAACAACAACAACAACGTCAAATAAACAACAACAACAACAACAACGTCAACAACAACAACAACGTCAAATAAACAACAACAACAACAACAACAACGTCAAATAAACAACAACAACAACGTCAAATAAACAACAACAACAACGTCAAATAAACAACAACAACAACAACAACGTCAAATAAACAACAACAACAACAACAACGTCAAATAAACAACAACAACAACAACGTCAAATAAACAACAACAACAACAACAACAACAATAACAACAACAACGTCAAATAAACAACAACAACAACAACAACGTCAAATAAACAACAACAACAACAATGTCAAATAAACAACAACAATAACAACAACAAGAACGTCAAATAAACAACAACAATAACAACAACAACATCATCAACAACAAAAACGTCAAATAAACAACAACAACAACGTCAACAACAACAACTACGTCAAATAAACAATAACAACAACGTCAAATAAACAACAACAACAATGTCACCCACAACAACGTCACATAAATAATAACAACAATGTCAAATAAACAACAATACTAAAATAACATCAAATAAATAACAACAACAAGAACAACGTCAACAACAACAACAACAACAATGTCAAATAAACAACAACAACAACAACAACAACAATGTCAAATAAATGACAACAACAACAACGTCAACAACAACAACAACAACGTCAAATAAACAACAACAACAACAACGTCAAATAAACAACAACGTCAACAACAACAACGTCAAATAAACAACAACAACTACAACGTCAAATAAACAACAACAACAACAATAACAACAACAACAACAATGTCAAATAAACAACAACAACAATGTCACCCGCAACAACGTCAAATAAATAACAACAACAATGTCAAATAAACAACAAAACTAAAACAACATCAAATAAACAACAACAACAACGTCAACAACAACAACAACAACAATGTCAAATAAATAACAACAACAACAACAATGTCAAATAAAATAACAACAACAACGTCAAATAAACAACAACAACAACAACGTCAACAACAACAAAATTGTCAAATAAACAACAACAACAACTTCAAATAAACAACAACGTCAACAACAATAACAACGTCAAAAAAACAACAACGTCAACAACAACAACAATGTCAAATAAACAACAACAACAACGTCAAATAAACAACAACGTCAACAACAACAACAACGTCAAATAAACAACAACAACAACGTCAAATAAACAATAACAACAACAACAATGTCAAATAAACAACAACAACAACGTCAAATAAACAACAACAACAACACCGTCAAATAAATAACAACAACAACGTCAAATAAACAACAACAACAACAACAACAACGTCAAATAAACAACAACAACAACAACGTCAAATAAACAACAACAATAACAACGTCAACAATAACAACAACGTCAAATAAACAACAACAACAACTATGTCAACAACAACAACAACGTCAAATAAACAACAACAACAACAACAACGTCAACAACAACAACAACGTCAAATAAACAACAACAACAACAACAACAACGTCAAATAAACAACAACAACGTCAACAACAACAACAACGTCAAATAAAGAACAAGAACAACGTCAAATAAACAATAACAACAACAACAACAATTTCAAATAAACAACAACAACAACGTCAAATAAACAACAACAACAACGTCAAATAAACAACAACAACAATAACGTCAAATAAACAACAACAACAACAACAACGTCAAATAAACAACAACAACAACAACAACGTCAAATAAACAACAACAACAACAACAATAACAACAACAACAACGTCAAATAAACAACAACAACGTCAAATAAACAACAACAACAACAACAATGTCAAATAAACAACAACAATAACAACAACAAGAACGTCAAATAAACAACAACAATAACAACAACAACATCATCAACAACAAAAACGTCAAATAAACAACAACAACAACGTCAACAACAACAACTACGTCAAATAAACAATAACAACAACGTCAAATAAACAACAACAACAATGTCACCCACAACAACGTCACATAAATAACAACAACAATGTCAAATAAACAACAATACTAAAATAACATCAAATAAGTAACAACAACAAGAACAACGTCAACAACAACAACAACAACAATGTCAAATAAACAACAACAACAACAACAACAATGTCAAATAAATGACAACAACAACAACGTCAACAACAACGTCAACAACAACAACAACAACGTCAAATAAACAACAACAACAACAACGTCAAATAAACAACAACGTCAACAACAACAACGTCAAATAAACAACAACAACAACAACAACGTCAAATAAACAACAACGTCAACAACAACAACGTCAAATAAACAACAACAACAACAACAACAAATAAACAACAACAAAAACAACAACAACATCAACAACAAGAAAAACGTCAAATAAACAACAACAATGTACACAACAACAACAATAACAATAACATCAACAACAACAAAAACATCAAATAAACAACAACAACAACAACAACAACGTCAACAACAACAACTACGTTAAATAAACAACAACAACAACGTCAAATAAACAACAACAACAACAACAATGTCACCCACAACAACGTCAAATAAACATCAATACTAAAACAAAGTCAAATAAACAACAACAACAACAACGTCAACAACAACAACAACAATGTCAAATAAATAACAACAACAACGTCAACAACAACAACAATGTCAATTAAATAACAACAACAACATCAAATAAACAACAACAACAACAACAATGTAAACAACAACAACAACGTCAAATAAACAACAACAACGTCAAATAAATAACAACGTCAACAAACAACAACAACGTCAAATAAACAACAACATCAACAACAACAACAACGTCAAATAAACAACAACAACAACTAAGTCAACAACAACAACGTCAACAACAACAACAACGTCAAATAAAGAACAACAACAACGTCAAATAAACAATAACAACAACTACAACAATGTCAAATAAACAACAACAACAACAACAACGTCTAATAAACAACAACAACAACAACAACAACGTTAATAACAATAACAACAACGTCAAATAAACATCAACAACGTCAAATAAACAACAACAACAACAACAACGTCAAATAAACAACAACAAAAACAATAACAACAACAACAAATAAACAACAACAAAAACAATAACAACATCAACAACAACAAAAACGTCAAATAAACAACAACAATGTACACAATAACAACAACATCAACAACATCAACAACAACAAAAACGTCAAATAAACAATAACAACAACAACAACAACGTCAACAACAACAACTACGTCAAATAAACAACAACAACAACGTCAAATAAACAACAACAACAACAATGTCACCCACAACAACGTCAAATAAATAACAACAACAATGTCAGATAAACAACAATACTAAAACAACGTCAAATAAACAACAACAACAACAACAACAACAACGTCAACAACAACAACAATGTCAAATAAATAACAACAACAACAACAACAACGTCAACAACAACAACAACAATGTCAATTAAATAACAACAACAACATCAAATAAACAACAACAACAACAACGTCAACAACAACAACAATGTCAAATAAACAACAACAACGTTAAATAAACAACAACTTCAACAACAACAACATCGTCAAATACACAACAACGTCAACAATAACAACGTCAAATAAACAACAACAATAACTAAGTCAACAACAACAACAACAACAACAACAACGTCAACAACAACAACAACGTCAAATAAAGAACAACAACAACGTCAAATAAACAATAACAACAACAACAACAATGTCAAATAAACAACAACAACAACGTCAAATAAACAACAACAACAACAACGTCAATAACAACAACAACAACATCAAATAAACAACAACAACAACGTCAAATAAACAACAACAACAACAACGTCAATTAAACAACAACAACAACAACAATAACAACAACAACAACAACGTCAAATAAACAACAACAACAACGTCAAATAAACAACAACAACAACAACAATGTCAAATAAACAAAAACAAAAACAACAACAACATCAATAACAACAAAAACGTCAAATAAACAACAACAACAACGTCAAATAAACAACAACAACAACAACAACAACATCAAATAAACAACAACAACAACAACAACAATAACAACAACAACAACAATGTCAAATAAACAACAACAACAATGTCACCCGCAACAACGTCAAATAAATAACAACAATAATGTCAAATAAACAACAATACTAAAACAACATCAAATAAACAACAACAACGTCAACAACAACAACAACAATGTCAAATAAATAACAACAACAACAACGTCAACAACAACAACAATGTCAAATAAAATAACAACAACAACGTCAAATAAACAACAACAACAACGTCAACAACAACAACAATGTCATATAAACAACAACAACAACGTCAAATAAACAACAACGTCAACAACAACAACAACGTCAAAAAAACAACAACGTCAACAACAACAACAATGTCAAATAAACAACAACAACAACGTCAAATAAACAACAACGTCAATAACAACAACAACGTCAAATAAACAACAACAACAACGTCAAATAAACAATAACAACAACAACAACAATGTCAAATAAACAACAACAACAACGTCAAATAAACAACAACAACAACAACACCGTCAAATAAACAACAACAACAACGTCAAATAAACAACAACAACAACAACGTCAAATAAACAACAACAATAACAACGTCAACAATAACAACAACGTCAAATAAACAACAACAACAACTATGTCAACAACAACAACAATGTCAAATAAACAACAACAACAACAACAACGTCAACAACAACAACATTGTCAAATAAACAACAACAACAACAACATCAACGTCAAATAAACAACAACAACGTCAACAACAACAACAACGTCAAATAAAGAACAAGAACAACGTCAAATAAACAATAACAACAACAACAACAATTTCAAATAAACAACAACAACAACGTCAAATAAACAACAACAATAACGTCAAATAAACAACAACAACAACAACAACGTCAAATAAACAACAACAACAACAACAACAATAACAACAATAACAACGTCAAATAAACAACAACAACAACAATGTCAAATAAACAACAACAATAACAACAACAACAACGTCAAATAAACAACAACAATAACAACAACAACATCATCAACAACAACAACGTCAAATAAACAACAACAACAACGTCAAATAAACAATAACAACAACAACAATGTCAAATAAACAACAACAACAACAACGTCAAATAAACAACAACAACAACACCGTCAAATAAATAACAACAACAACGTCAAATAAACAACAACAACAACAACAACAACGTCAAATAAACAACAACAACAACGTCAAATAAACAACAACAATAACAACGTCAACAATAACAACAACGTCAAATAAACAACAACAACAACTATATCAACAACAACAACAACGTCAAATAAACAACAACAACAACAACAACGTCAGCAACAACAACAACGTCAAATAAACAACAACAACAACAACAACGTCAAATAAACAACAACAACGTCAACAACAACAACAACGTCAAATAAAAACAAGAACAACGTCAAATAAACAATAACAACAACAACAACAATTTCAAATAAACAACAACAACAACGTCAAATAAACAACAACAACAACGTCAAATAAACAACAACAACAACAACGTCAAATAAACAACAACAACAACAACAACGTCAAATAAACAACAACAACAACAACGTCAAATAAACAACAACAACAACAACAATAACAACAACAACGTCAAATAAACAACAACAACAACAACAACAACGTCAAATAAACAACAACAACAACAATGTCAAATAAACAACAACAATAACAACAACAAGAACGTCAAATAAACAACAACAATAACAACAACAACATCATCAACAACAAAAACGTCAAATAAACAACAACAACAACGTCAACAACAACAACTACGTCAAATAAACAATAACAACAACGTCAAATAAACAACAACAATAATGTCACCCACAACAACGTCACATAAATAACAACAACAATGTTAAATAAACAACAATACTAAAATAACATCAAATAAATAACAACAACAAGAACAACGTCAACAACAACAACAACAACGATGTCAAATAAACAACAACAACAACAACAACAACAATGTCAAATAAATGACAACAACAACAACGTCAAAAAAACAACAACGTCAACAACAACAACAATGTCAAATAAACAACAACAACAACGTCAAATAAACAACAACGTCAATAACAACAACAACGTCAAATAAACAACAACAACAACGTCAAATAAACAATAACAACAACAACAACAATGTCAAATAAACAACAACAACAACGTCAAATAAACAACAACAACAACAACACCGTCAAATAAACAACAACAACAACGTCAAATAAACAACAACAACAACAACGTCAAATAAACAACAACAACAACAACGTCAAATAAACAACAACAATAACAACGTCAACAATAACAACAACGTCAAATAAACAACAACAACAACTATGTCAACAACAACAACAATGTCAAATAAACAACAACAACAACAACAACGTCAACAACAACAACATTGTCAAATAAACAACAACAACAACAACATCAACGTCAAATAAACAACAACAACGTCAACAACAACAACAACGTCAAATAAAGAACAAGAACAACGTCAAATAAACAATAACAACAACAACAACAATTTCAAATAAACAACAACAACAACGTCAAATAAACAACAACAATAACGTCAAATAAACAACAACAACAACAACAACGTCAAATAAACAACAACAACAACAACAACAATAACAACAATAACAACGTCAAATAAACAACAACAACAACAATGTCAAATAAACAACAACAATAACAACAACAACAACGTCAAATAAACAACAACAATAACAACAACAACATCATCAACAACAACAACGTCAAATAAACAACAACAACAACGTCAAATAAACAATAACAACAACAACAATGTCAAATAAACAACAACAACAACGTCAAATAAACAACAACAACAACACCGTCAAATAAATAACAACAACAACGTCAAATAAACAACAACAACAACAACAACAACGTCAAATAAACAACAACAACAACGTCAAATAAACAACAACAATAACAACGTCAACAATAACAACAACGTCAAATAAACAACAACAACAACTATATCAACAACAACAACAACGTCAAATAAACAACAACAACAACAACAACGTCAGCAACAACAACAACGTCAAATAAACAACAACAACAACAACAACGTCAAATAAACAACAACAACGTCAACAACAACAACAACGTCAAATAAAAACAAGAACAACGTCAAATAAACAATAACAACAACAACAACAATTTCAAATAAACAACAACAACAACGTCAAATAAACAACAACAACAACGTCAAATAAACAACAACAACAACAACGTCAAATAAACAACAACAACAACAACAACGTCAAATAAACAACAACAACAACAACGTCAAATAAACAACAACAACAACAACAATAACAACAACAACGTCAAATAAACAACAACAACAACAACAACAACGTCAAATAAACAACAACAACAACAATGTCAAATAAACAACAACAATAACAACAACAAGAACGTCAAATAAACAACAACAATAACAACAACAACATCATCAACAACAAAAACGTCAAATAAACAACAACAACAACGTCAACAACAACAACTACGTCAAATAAACAATAACAACAACGTCAAATAAACAACAACAATAATGTCACCCACAACAACGTCACATAAATAACAACAACAATGTTAAATAAACAACAATACTAAAATAACATCAAATAAATAACAACAACAAGAACAACGTCAACAACAACAACAACAACGATGTCAAATAAACAACAACAACAACAACAACAACAATGTCAAATAAATGACAACAACAACAACGTCAACAACAACAACAACGTCAAATAAACAACAACAACAACAACGTCAAATAAACAACAACGTCAACAACAACAACGTCAAATAAACAACAACAACTACAACGTCAAATCAACAACAACAACAACAACAATAACAACAACAACAACAATGTCAAATAAACAACGACAACAATGTCACCCGCATCAACGTCAAATAAATAACAACAACAATGTCAAATAAACAACAAAACTAAAACAACATCAAATAAACAACAACAACAACGTCAACAACAACAACAACAACAATGTCAAATAAATAACAACAACAACAACAATGTCAAATAAAATAACAACAACAACGTCAAATAAACAACAACAACAACGTCAACAACAACAAAATTGTCAAATAAACAACAACAACAACGTCAAATAAACAACAACGTCAACAACAATAACAACGTCAAAAAAACAACAACGTCAACAACAACAACAATGTCAAATAAACAACAACAACAACGTCAAATAAACAACAACGTCAACAACAACAACAACGTCAAATAAACAACAACAACAACGTCAAATAAACAACAACAACAACAACAATGTCAAATAAACAACAACAACAACGTCAAATAAACAACAACAACAACACCGTCAAATAAATAACAACAACAACGTCAAATAAACAACAACAACAACAACAACAACGTCAAATAAACAACAACAACAACAACGTCAAGTAAACAACAACAATAACAACGTCAACAATAACAACAACGTCAAATAAACAACAACAACAACAACTATGTCAACAACAACAACAACGTCAAATAAACAACAACAACAACAACAACGTCAACAACAACAACAACGTCAAATAAACAACAACAACAACAACAACAACAACGTCAACAACAACAACAACGTCAAATAAAGAACAAGAACAACGTCAAATAAACAATAACAACAACAACAACAATTTCAAATAAACAACAACAACAACGTCAAATAAACAACAACAACAACGTCAAATAAACAACAACAACAACAACAACGTCAAATAAACAACAACAACAACAACGTCAAATAAACAACAACAACGTCAACAACAACAACAACGTCAAATAAAGAACAAGAACAACTTCAAATAAACAATAACAACAACAACAACAATTTCAAATAAACAACAACAACAACGTCAAATAAACAACAACAACAACGTCAAATAAACAACAACAACAACAACGTCAAATAAACAACAACAACAACAACGTCAAATAAACAACAACAACAACAACGTCAAATAAACAACAACAACAACAACAATAACAACAACAACGTCAAATAAACAACAACAACAACAACAACAACGTCAAATAAACAACAACAACAACAATGTCAAATAAACAACAACAATAACAACAACAAGAACGTCAAATAAACAACAACAATAACAACAACAACATCATCAACAACAAAAACGTCAAATAAACAACAACAACAACGTCAACAACAACAACTACGTCAAATAAACAATAACAACAACGTCAAATAAACAACAACAATAATGTCACCCACAACAACGTCACATAAATAACAACAACAATGTTAAATAAACAACAATACTAAAATAACATCAAATAAATAACAACAACAAGAACAACGTCAACAACAACAACAACAACGATGTCAAATAAACAACAACAACAACAACAACAACAATGTCAAATAAATGACAACAACAACAACGTCAACAACAACAACAACGTCAAATAAACAACAACAACAACAACGTCAAATAAACAACAACGTCAACAACAACAACGTCAAATAAACAACAACAACTACAACGTCAAATAAACAACAACAACAACAACAATAACAACAACAACAACAATGTCAAATAAACAACGACAACAATGTCACCCGCATCAACGTCAAATAAATAACAACAACAATGTCAAATAAACAACAAAACTAAAACAACATCAAATAAACAACAACAACAACGTCAACAACAACAACAACAACAATGTCAAATAAATAACAACAACAACAACAATGTCAAATAAAATAACAACAACAACGTCAAATAAACAACAACAACAACGTCAACAACAACAAAATTGTCAAATAAACAACAACAACAACGTCAAATAAACAACAACGTCAACAACAATAACAACGTCAAAAAAACAACAACGTCAACAACAACAACAATGTCAAATAAACAACAACAACAACGTCAAATAAACAACAACGTCAACAACAACAACAACGTCAAATAAACAACAACAACAACGTCAAATAAACAACAACAACAACAACAATGTCAAATAAACAACAACAACAACGTCAAATAAACAACAACAACAACACCGTCAAATAAATAACAACAACAACGTCAAATAAACAACAACAACAACAACAACAACGTCAAATAAACAATAACAACAACAACGTCAAATAAACAACAACAATAACAACGTCAACAATAACAACAACGTCAAATAAACAACAACAACAACAACTATGTCAACAACAACAACAACGTCAAATAAACAACAACAACAACAACGTCAACAACAACAACAACGTCAAATAAACAACAACAACAACAACAACAACAACGTCAACAACAACAACAACGTCAAATAAAGAACAAGAACAACGTCAAATAAACAATAACAACAACAACAACAATTTCAAATAAACAACAACAACAACGTCAAATAAACAACAACAACAACGTCAAATAAACAACAACAACAACAACAACGTCAAATAAACAACAACAACAACAACAACGTCAAATAAACAACAACAACAACAACGTCAAATAAACAACAACAACAACAACAATAACAACAACAACAACGTCAAATAAACAACAACAACGTCAAATAAACAACAACAACAACAATGTCAAATAAACAACAACAATAACAACAACAAGAATGTCAACAACAACAACTACGTCAACAACAACAACTACGTCAACAACAACAACTACGTCAACAACAACAACTACGTCAAATAAACAATAACAACAACGTCAAATAAACAACAACAACAATGTCACCCACAACAACGTCACATAAATAACAACAACAATGTCAAATAAACAACAATACTAAAATAACATCAAATAAATAACAACAACAAGAACAACGTCAACAACAACAACAACAACAATGTCAAATAAACAACAACAACAACAACAACAATGTCAAATAAATGACAACAACAACAACGTCAACAACAACGTCAACAACAACAACAACAACGTCAAATAAACAACAACAACAACAACGTCAAATAAACAACAACGTAAACAACAACAACGTCAAATAAACAACAACAACAACAACGTCAAATAAACAACAACGTCAACAACAACAACGTCAAATAAACAACAACAAATAAACAACAACAAAAACAACAACAACATCAACAACAAGAAAAACGTCAAATAAACAACAACAATGTACACAACAACAACAATAACAATAACATCAACAACAACAAAAACATCAAATAAACAACAACAACAACAACAACAACGTCAACAACAACAACTACGTTAAATAAACAACAACAACAACAACGTCAAATAAACCACAACAACAACAACAATGTCACCCACAACAACGTCAAATAAACATCAATACTAAAACAAAGTCAAATAAACAACAACAACAACAACAACGTCAATAACAACAACAACAATGTCAAATAAATAACAACAACAACAACGTCAACAACAACAACAATGTCAATTAAATAACAACAACAACATCAAATAAACAACAACAACAACAATGTCAACAACAACAACAACGTCAAATAAACAACAACAACGTCAAATAAATAACAACGTCAACAACAACAACAACGTCAAATAAACAACAACATCAACAACAACAACAACGTCAAATAAACAACAACAACAACAACTAAGTCAATAACAACAACGTCAACAACAACAACAACGTCAAATAAAGAACAACAACAACGTCAAATAAACAATAACAACAACTACAACAATGTCAAATAAACAACAACAACAACAATAATGTCTAATAAACAACAACAACAACAACAACGTTAATAACAATAACAACAACGTCAAATAAACAACAACAACGTCAAATAAACAACAACAACAACAACGTCAAATAAACAACAACAAAAACAATAACAACAACAACAAATAAACAACAACAAAAACAATAACAACATCAACAACAACAAAAACGTCAAATAAACAATAACAATGTACACAACAACAACAATAACAACAACATCAACAACAACAAAAACGTCAAATAAACAATAACAACAACAACAACAACAACAACAACGTCAACAACAACAACTACGTCAAATAAACAACAACAACAACGTCAAATAAACAACAACAACAACAATGTCACCCACAACAACGTCAAATAAATAACAACAACAATGTCAGATAAACAACAATACTAAAACAACGTCAAATAAACAACAACAACAACAACAACAACAACAACAACGTCAACAACAACAACAACAATGTCAAATAAATAACAACAACAACAACAACAACGTCAACAACAACAACAATGTCAATTAAATAACAACAACAACATCAAATAAACAACAACAACAACAACGTCAACAACAACAACAATGTCAAATAAACAATAACAACGTTAAATAAACAACAACTTCAACAAGAACAACATCGTCAAATAAACAACAACGTCAACAATAACAACAACGTCAAATAAACAACAACAATAACTAAGTCAACAACAACAACAACAACAACAACAACGTCAACAACAACAACAACGTCAAATAAAGAACAACAACAACGTCAAATAAACAATAACAACAACAACAACAATGTCAAATAAACAACAACAACAACGTCAAATAAACAACAACAACAACAACGTCAATAACAACAACAACAACGTCAAATAAACAACAACAACGTCAAATAAACAACAACAACAACAACAACGTCAATTAAACAACAACAACAACAACAATAACAACAACAACAACGTCAAATAAACAACAACAACAACGTCAAATAAACAACAACAACAACAACGTCAAATAAACAAAAACAAAAACAACAACAACATCAATAACAACAAAAACGTCAAATAAACAACAACAACAACAACGTCAACAACAACAACTACGTCTAATAAACAACAACAACAACCACAACAACAACGTCAATAACAACAACAACAACGTCAAATAAACAACAACAACAACGTCAAATAAACAACAACAACAACGTCAAATAAACAACAACAACAACAACAACAATAACAACAACAACAACAATGTCAAATAAACAACAACAACAATGTCACCCGCAACAACGTCAAATAAATAACAACAATAATGTCAAATAAACAACAATACTAAAACAACATCAAATAAACAACAACAACGTCAACAACAACAACAACAATGTCAAATAAATAACAACAACAACAACGTCAACAACAACAACAATGTCAAATAAAATAACAACAACAACGTCAAATAAACAACAACAACAACAACGTCAACAACAACAACAATGTCATATAAACAACAACAACAACGTCAAATAAACAACAACGTCAACAACAACAACAACGTCAAAAAAACAACAACGTCAACAACAACAACAACGTCAAATAAACAACAACAACAACGTCAAATAAACAACAACGTCAATAACAACAACAACGTCAAATAAACAACAACAACAACGTCAAATAAACAATAACAACAACAACAACAATGTCAAATAAACAACAACAACGTCAAATAAACAACAACAACAACAACACCGTCAAATAAACAACAACAACAACGTCAAATAAACAACAACAACAACAACGTCAAATAAACAACAACAACAACAACGTCAAATAAACAACAACAATAACAACGTCAACAATAACAACAACGTCAAATAAACAACAACAACAACTATGTCAACAACAACAACAACGTCAAATAAACAACAACAACAACAACAATGTCAACAACAACAACAACGTCAAATAAACAACAACAACAACAACATCAACGTCAAATAAACAACAACAACGTCAACAACAACAACAACGTCAAATAAAGAACAAGAACAACGTCAAATAAACAATAACAACAACAACAACAATTTCAAATAAACAACAACAACAACGTCAAATAAACAACAACAACAACAACGTCAAATAAACAACAACAACAACAACGTCAAATAAACAACAACAACAACAACGTCAAATAAACAACAACAACAACAACAACAATAACAACAACAACAACGTCAAATAAACAACAACAACAACAACAACGTCAAATAAACAACAACAACAACAATGTCAAATAAACAACAACAATAACAACAACAACAACGTCAAATAAACAACAACAATAACAACAACAACATCATCAACAACAAAAACGTCAAATAAACAACAACAACAACGTCAACAACAACAACTACGTCAAATAAACAATAACAACAACGTCAAATAAACAACAACAACAATGTCACCCACAACAACGTCACATAAATAACAACAACAATGTCAAATAAACAACAATACTAAAATAACATCAAATAAATAACAACAACAAGAACAACGTCAACAACAACAACAACAATGTCAAATAAACAACAACAACAACAACAACAATGTCAAATAAATGACAACAACAACAACGTCAACAACAACAACAACAACGTCAAATAAACAACAACAACAACAACGTCAAATAAACAACAACGTCAACAACAACAACGTCAAATAAACAACAACAACAACAACAAATAAACAACAACAAAAACAACAACAACATCAACAACAAGAAAAAGGTCAAATAAACAACAACAATGTACACAACAACAACAATAACAATAACATCAACAACAACAAAAACATCAAATAAACAACAACAACAACAACAACGTCAACAACAACAACTACGTCAAATAAACAACAACAACAACGTCAAATAAACAACAACAACAACAACGTCACCCACAACAACGTCAAATAAACATCAATACTAAAACAACGTCAAATAAACAACAACAACAACAACAACGTCAACAACAACAACAACAATGTCAAATAAATAACAACAACAACAACGTCAACAACAACAACAATGTCAATTAAATAACAACAACAACATCAAATAAACAACAACAACAACAACAATGTCAACAACAACAACAACGTCAAATAAACAACAACAACGTCAAATAAATAACAACGTCAACAACAACAACAACGTCAAATAAACAACAACATCAACAACAACAACAACGTTAAATAAACAACAACAACAACTAAGTCAACAACAACAACAACAACAACGTCAACAACAACAACAACGTCAAATAAAGAACAACAACAACGTCAAATAAACAATAACAACAACTACAACAATGTCAAATAAACAACAACAACAACAACGTCTAATAAACAACAACAACAACAACAACAACGTCAATAACAAACACCAACAACGTCAAATAAACAACAACAACGTCAAATAAACAACAACGTCAACAACAATAACAACGTCAAAAAAACAACAACGTCAACAACAACAACAATGTCAAATAAACAACAACGTCAACAACAACAACAACGTCAAATAAACAACAACAACAACGTCAAATAAACAATAACAACAACAACAATGTCAAATAAACAACAACAACAACGTCAAATAAACAACAACAACAACACCGTCAAATAAATAACAACAACAACGTCAAATAAACAACAACAACAACAACAACAACGTCAAATAAACAACAACAACAACAACGTCAAATAAACAACAACAATAACAACGTCAACAATAACAACAACGTCAAATAAACAACAACAACAACTATGTCAACAACAACAACGTCAAATAAACAACAACAACAACAACAACGTCAACAACAACAACAACGTCAAATAAACAACAACAACAACAACAACGACGTCAAATAAACAACAACAACGTCAACAACAACAACAACGTCAAATAAAGAACAAGAACAACGTCAAATAAACAATAACAACAACAACAACAATTTCAAATAAACAACAACAACAACAACGTCAAATAAACAACAACAACAACGTCAAATAAACAACAACAACAACAACAACGTCAAATAAACAACAACAACAACAACGTCAAATAAACAACAACAACAACAACAATAACAACAACAACAACGTCAAATAAACAACAACAACAACAACAACAACAACGTCAAATAAACAACAACAACAACAACAATGTCAAATAAACAACAACAATAACAACAACAACGTCAAATAAACAACAACAATAACAACAACAACATCATCAACAACAAAAACGTCAAATAAACAACAACAACAACGTCAACAACAACAACTACGTCAAATAAACAATAACAACAACGTCAAATAAACAACAACAACAATGTCACCCACAACAACGTCACATAAATAACAACAACAATGTCAAATAAACAACAATACTAAAATAACATCAAATAAATAACAACAACAAGAACAACGTCAACAACAACAACAACAACAATGTCAAATAAACAACAACAAAACAACAACAATGTCAAATAAATGACAACAACAACAACGTCAACAACAACAACAACGTCAAATAAACAACAACAACAACAACGTCAAATAAACAACAACGTCAACAACAACAACGTCAAATAAACAACAACAACAACAACAACAAATAAACAACAACAAAAACAACAACAACATCAACAACAAGAAAAACGTCAAATAAACAACAACAATGTACACAACAACAACAATAACAATAACATCAACAACAACAAAAACATCAAATAAACAACAACAACAACAACAACAACGTCAACAACAACAACTACGTCAAATAAACAACAACAACAACGTCAAATAAACAACAACAACAACAACAATGTCACCCACAACAACGTCAAATAAACATCAATACTAAAACAACGTCAAATAAACAACAATAACAACAACAACGTCAACAACAACAACAACAATGTCAAATAAATAACAACAACAACAACAACGTCAACAACAACAACAATGTCAATTAAATAACAACAACAACATCAAATAAACAACAACAACAACAACGTCAACAACAACAACAATGTCAAATAAACAATAACAACGTTAAATAAACAACAACTTCAACAAGAACAACATCGTCAAATAAACAACAACGTCAACAATAACAACAACGTCAAATAAACAACAACAATAACTAAGTCAACAACAACAACAACAACAACAACAACAACGTCAACAACAACAACAACGTCAAATAAAGAACAACAACAACGTCAAATAAACAATAACAACAACAACAACAATGTCAAATAAACAACAACAACAACGTCAAATAAACAACAACAACAACAACGTCAATAACAACAACAACAACGTCAAATAAACAACAACAACAACGTCAAATAAACAACAACAACAACAACAACGTCAAATAAACAACAACAAAAACAATAACAACAACAACAAATAAACAACAACAAAAACAATAACAATATCAACAACAACAAAAACGTCAAATAAACAACAACAATGTACACAACAACAACAATAACAACAACATCAACAACAACAAAAACGTCAAATAAACAATAACAATAACAACAACAACAACAACAACAACGTCAACAACAACAACTACGTCAAATAAACAACAACAACAACGTCAAATAAACAACAACAACAACAATGTCACCCACAACAACGTCAAATAAATAACAACAACAATGTCAGATAAACAACAATACTAAAACAACGTCAAATAAACAACAACAACAACAACAACGTCAACAACAACAACAATGTCAAATAAATAACAACAACAACAACAACGTCAACAACAACAACAATGTCAATTAAATAACAACAACAACATCAAATAAACAACAACAACAACAACGTCAACAACAACAACAATGTCAAATAAACAACAACAACGTTAAATAAACAACAACGTCAACAACAACAACATCGTCAAATAAACAACAACGTCAACAATAACAACAACGTCAAATAAACAACAACAATAACTAAGTCAACAACAACAACAACAACAACGTCAACAACAACAACAACGTCAAATAAAGAACAACAACAACGTCAAATAAACAATAACAACAACAACAACAATGTCAAATAAACAACAACAACAACGTCAAATAAACAACAACAACAACAACGTCAATAACAACAACAACAACGTCAAATAAACAACAACAACAACGTCAAATAAACAACAACAACAACAACGTTAAATAAACAACAACAACAACAACAATAACAACAACAACAACAACAACAACAACAACGTCAAATAAACAACAACAACAACGTCAAATAAACAACAACAACAACAACGTCAAATAAACAACAATAACAACGTCAAATAAACAACAACAACAACAACGTCAAATAAACAAAAACAAAAACAACAACAACATCAATAACAACAAAAACGTCAAATAAACAACAACAACAACATCAACAACAACAACTACGTCTAATAAACAACAACAACAACAACAACGTCAATAACAACAACAACAACGTCAAATAAACAACAACAACAACGTCAAATAAACAACAACAACAACGTCAAATAAACAACAACAACAACAACAACAATAACAACAACAACAACAATGTCAAATAAACAACAACAACAATGTCACCCGCAACAACGTCAAATAAATAACAACAATAATGTCAAATAAACAACAATACTAAAACAACATCAAATAAACAACAACAACGTCAACAACAACAACAACAACAATGTCAAATAAATAACAACAACAACAACGTCAACAACAACAACAATGTCAAATAAAATAACAACAACAACGTCAAATAAACAACAACAACAACAACGTCAACAACAACAACAATGTCAAATAAACAACAACAACAACGTCAAATAAACAACAACGTCAACAACAACAACAACAACGTCAAAAAAACAACAACGTCAACAACAACAACAACGTCAAATAAACAACAACAACAACGTCAAATAAACAACAACGTCAACAACAACAACAACGTCAAATAAACAACAACAACAACGTCAAATAAACAATAACAACAACAATGTCAAATAAACAACAACAACAACGTCAAATAAACAACAACAACAACAACACCGTCAAATAAACAACAACAACAACGTCAAATAAACAACAACAACAACAACGTCAAATAAACAACAACAACAACAACGTCAAATAAACATCAACAATAACAACGTCAACAATAACAACAACGTCAAATAAACAACAACAACAACTATGTCAACAACAACAACAACGTCAAATAAACAACAACAACAACAACAACGTCAACAACAACAACAACGTCAAATAAACAACAACAACAACAACAACGTCAAATAAACAACAACAACGTCAACAACAACAACAACGTCAAATAAAGAACAAGAACAACGTCAAATAAACAATAACAACAACAACAACAATTTCAAATAAACAACAACAACAACGTCAAATAAACAACAACAACAACGTCAAATAAACAACAACAACAACAACGTCAAATAAACAACAACAACAACAACAACGTCAAATAAACAACAACAACAACAACCATAACAACAACAACAACGTCAAATAAACAACAACAACAACAACAACGTCAAATAAACAACAACAACAACAATGTCAAATAAACAACAACAATAACAACAACAACAACGTCAAATAAACAACAACAATAACAACAACAACATCATCAACAATAAAAACGTTAAATAAACAACAACAACAACGTCAACAACAACAACTACGTCAAATAAACAATAACAACAACGTCAAATAAACAACAACAACAACAATGTCACCCACAACAACGTCACATAAATAACAACAACAATGTCAAATAAACAACAATACTAAAATAACATCAAATAAATAACAACAACAAGAACAACGTCAACAACAACAACAACAATGTCAAATAAACAACAACAACAACAATGTCAAATAAATGACAACAACAACAACGTCAACAACAACAATAACAACGTCAAATAAACAACAACAACAACAACGTCAAATAAACAACAACGTCAACAATAACAACGTCAAATAAACAACAACAACAACAACAAATAAACAACAACAAAAACAACAACAACATCAACAACAAGAAAAACGTCAAATAAACAACAACAATGTACACAACAACAACAATAACAATAACATCAACAACAACAAAAACATCAAATAAACAACAACAACAACAACGTCAACAACAACAACTACGTCAAATAAACTACAACAACAACGTCAAATAAACAACAACAACAACAATGTCACCCACAACAACGTCAAATAAACATCAATACTAAAACAACGTCAAATAAATAACAACAACAACAACAACGTCAACAACAACAACAACAATGTCAAATAAATAACAACAACAACAACAACGTCAACAACAACAACAATGTCAATTAAATAACAACAACAACATCAAATAAACAACAACAACAACAATGTCAACAACAACAACAACGTCAAATAAACAACAACAACGTCAAATAAATAACAACGTCAACAACAACAACAACGTCAAATAAACAACAACATCAACAACAACAACAATGTTAAATAAACAACAACAACAACTAAGTCAACAACAACAACAACAACAACGTCAACAACAACAACAACGTCAAATAAAGAACAACAACAACGTCAAATAAACAATAACAACAACTACAACAATATCAAATAAACAACAACAACAACGTCTAATAAACAACAACAACAACAACAACGTCAATAACAACAACAACAACGTCAAATAAACAACAACAACAACGTCAAATAAACAACAACAACAACAACGTGAAATAAACAACAACAAAAACAATAACAACAACAATAAATAAACAACAACAAAAACAATAACAACATCAACAACAACAAAAACGTCAAATAAACAACAACAATGTACACAACAACAACAATAACAACAACATCAACAACAACAAAAACGTCAAATAAACAACAACAACAACAACAACGTCAACAACAACAACTACGTCAAATAAACAACAACAACAACGTCAAATAAACAACAACAACAATAATGTCACCCACAACAACGTCAAATAAATAACAACAACAATGTCAGATAAACAACAATACTAAAACAACGTCAAATAAACAACAACAACAACAACAACAAAGTCAACAACAACAACAACAATGTCAAATAAATACCAACAACAACAACAACAATGTCAATTAAATAACAACAACAACATCAAATAAACAACAACAACAACAACAACGTCAACAAAAACAACAATGTCAAATAAACAACAACAACGTCAACAACAACAACATCGTCAAATAAACAACAACGTCAACAATAACAACAACGTCAAATAAACAACAACAATAACTAAGTCAACAACAACAACAACAACAACAACAACGTCAACAACAACAACAACGTCAAATAAAGAACAACAACAACGTGAAATAAACAATAACAACAACAACAACAATGTCAAATAAACAACAACAACAACGTCAAATAAACAACAACAACAACAACGTCAATAACAACAACAACGTCAAATAAACAACAACAACAACGTCAAATAAACAACAACAACAACAACGTCAAATAAACAACAACAACAACAACAACATTAACAACAACAACAACAACGTCAAATAAACAACAACAACAACGTCAAATAAACAACAACAACAACGTCAAATAAACAAAAACAAAAACAACAACAACATCAATAACAATAAAAACGTCAAATAAACAACAACAACAACAACAACAACAACGTCAACAACAACAACTACGTCTAATAAACAACAACAACAACAACGTCAATAACAACAACAACAACGTCAAATAAACAACAACAACAATAACATCAAATAAACAACAACAACAACAACAACAATAACAACAACAACAACAATGTCAAATAAACAACAACAACAATGTCACCCACAACAACGTCAGATAAATAACAACAATAATGTCAAATAAACAACAATACTAAAACAACATCAAATAAACAACAACAACGTCAACAACAACAACAATGTCAAATAAATAACAACAATAACAACGTCAACAACAACAACAATGTCAAATAAAATAACAACAACAACGTCAAATAAACAACAACAACAACAACGTCAACAACAACAACAATGTCAAATAAACAACAACAACAACGTCAAATAAACAACAACGTCAACAACAACAACAACAACAACGTCAAAAAAACAACAACGTCAACAACAACAACAACGTCAAATAAACAACAACAACAACGTCAAATAAACAACAACGTCAACAACAACAACAACGTCAAATAAAAAACAACAACAACGTTAAATAAACAATAAAAACAACAACAACAATGTCAAATAAACAACAACAACAACGTCTAATAAACAACAACAACAACAACATCGTCAATAACAACAACAACAACGTCAAATAAACAACAACAACAACAACGTCAAATAAACAACAACAACAACAATAACAACGTCAAATAAACAACAACAATAACAACGTCAACAATAACAACAACGTCAAATAAACAACAACAACAACTATGTCAACAACAACAACAACGTCAAATAAACAACAACAACAACAACAACGTCAACAACAACAACAACGTCAAATAAACAAGAACAACAACAACAACAACAACAACGTCAAATAAACAACAACAACAACACCGTCAAATAAACAACAACAACAACAACGTCAATTAAAGAAACAACAACAACGTCAAATAAACAATAACAAAAATAACATCAACAACAACAACGTCAAATAAACAACAACAACGTCAACAACAACAACAACGTCAAATAAAGAACAAGAACAACGTCAAATAAACAATAACAACAACAACAACAATTTCAAATAAACAACAACAACAACGTCAAATAAACAACAACAACAACGTCAAATAAACAACAACAACAACAACGTCAAATAAACAACAACAACAACAACGTCAAATAAACAACAACAACAACAACAACAATAACAACAACAATAACGTCAAATAAACAACAACAACAGCAACAACGTCAAATAAACAACAACAACAACAATGTCAAATAAACAACAACAATAACAACAACAACAACGTCAAATAAACAACAACAATAACAACAACAACATCAACAACAACAAAAACGTCAAATAAACAACAACAACAACAACAACAACAACAACAACGTCAACAACAACAACTACGTCAAATAAACAACAACAACAACGTCAAATAAACAACAACAACAACAATGTCACCCACAACAACGTCACATAAATAACGACAACAATGTCAAATAAACAACAATACTAAAATAACATCAAATAAATAACAACAACAAGAACAACGTCAACAACAACAACAACAATGTCAAATAAACAACAACAACAACAACAATGTCAAATAAATGAAAACAACAACAACGTCAACAACAGCAACAACAACGTCAAATAAACAACAACAACAACGTCAAATAAATAACAACGTCAACAACAACAACGTTTTATAATCAACAACAAAAACAATAACAACAACAACAAATAAACAACAACAAAAACAACAACAACATCAACAACAACAAAAACGTCAAATAAACAACAACAATGTACACAACAACAACAATAACAACAACATGAACAACAACAAAAACATCAAATAAACAACAACAACAACAACTACGTCAAATAGACAACAACAACAACGTCAAATAAACAACAACAACAACAATGTCACCCACAACAACGTCAAATAAATAACAACAACAATGTCAAATAAACAACAATACTAAAACAACGTCAAATAAACAACAACAACAACAACAACAACAACGTCAACAACAACAACAACAATGTCAAATAAATAACAACAACAACAACAACGTCAACAACAACAACAATGTCAATTAAATAACTACAACAACATCAAATAAACAACAACAACAACAACGTCAACAACAACAACAACGTCAAATAAACAACAACAACGTCAAATAAATAACAACGTCAACAACAACAACAACGTCAAATAAACAACAACGTCAACAACAACAACAACGTCAAATAAACAAAAACAACAACTAAGTCAACAACAACAACAACAACGTCAACAACAACAACAACGTAATATAAAGAACAACAACAACGTCAAATAAACAATAAAAACAACAACAATGTCAAATAAACAACAACAACAACGTCTAATAAACAACAACAACAACAACGTCAATAACAACAACAACAACGTCAAATAAACAACAACAACAACGTCAAATAAACAACAACAACAACAACGTCAAATAAACAACAACAACAACAACGTCAAATAAACAACAACAAAAACAATAACAACAACAACAAATAAACAACAACAAAAACAACAACAACATCAACAACAACAAAAACGTCAAACAAACAACAACAATGTACACAACAACAACAATAACAACAAAATCAACAACAACAAAAACGTCAAATAAACAACAACAACAACAACAACAACAACAACGTCAACAAAAACAACTACGTCAAATATACAACAACAACAACAATGTCACCCACAACAACGTCAAATAAATAACAACAACAATGTCAAATAAACAACAATACTAAAACAACGTCAAATAAACAACAACAACAACAACAACAACAACAACAACAACGTCAACAACAACAACAACAATGTCAAATAAATAACAACAACAACAACAACGTCAACAACAACAACAATGTCAATTAAATAACAACAACAACATCAAATAAACAACAACAACAACAACAACGTCAACAACAACAACAACGTCAAATAAACAACAACAACGTTAAATAAACAACAACGTCAACAACAACAACAACGTCAAATAAACAACAACGTCAACAACAACAACAACGTCAAATAAACAACAACAATAACTAAGTCAACAACAACAACAACAACAACAACGTCAACAACAACAACGACAAATAAAGAACAACAACAACGTCAAATAAACAATAACAACAACAACAACAATGTCAAATAAACAACAACAACAACGTCAAATAAACAACAACAACAACAACATCAATAACAACAACAACAACGTCAAATAAACAACAACAACGTCAAATAAACAACAACAACAACGTCAAATAAACAACAACAACAACAACAACAATGACAACAACAACAACAACAACGTCAAATAAACAACAACAACAACGTCAAATAAACAACAACAACAACGTCAAATAAACAAAAACAAAAACAACAACAACATCAATAACAACAAAAACGTCAAATAAACAACAACAACAACAACATCAACAACAACAACTACGTCTAATAAACAACAACAACAACAACAACAACGTCAATAACAACAACAACAACGTCAAATAAACAACAACAACAACGTCAAATAAACAACAACAACAACAACAATAACAACAACAACAACAATGTCAAATAAACAACAACAACAATGTCACCCGCAACAACGTCAAATAAATAACAACAACAATGTCAAATAAACAACAATAATAAAACAACATCAAATAAACAACAACAACGTCAACAACAACAACAACAACAATGTCAAATAAATAACAACAACAACAACGTCAACAACAACAACAATGTCAAATAAAATAACAACAACAATGTCAAATAAACAACAACAACAACAACAACGTCCACAACAACAACAATGTCAAATAAACAACAACAACAACGTCAAATAAACAACAACGTCAACAACAACAACAACGTCAACAACAACAACAACGTCAAATAAACAACAACAACAACGTCAAATAAACAACAACGTCAACAACAACAACAACGACAAATAAACAACAATAACAACGTCAAATAAACAATAACAACAACAACAACAATGTCAAATAAACAACAACAACAACGTCAAATAAACAACAACAACAACAACACCGTCAAATAAACAACAACAACAACGTCAAATAAACAACCACAACAACAACAACAACGTCAAATAAACAACAACAACAACAACGTCAAATAAACAACAATAACAACGTCAACAATAACAACAACGTCAAATAAACAACAACAACAACTATGTCAACAACAACAACAACGTCAAATAAACAACAACAACAACAACAACGTCAACAACAACAACAACGTCAAATAAACAACAACAACAACAACGTCAAATAAACAACAACAACAACAACATCGTCAAATAAACAACAACAACAGCAACGTCAATTAAAGAAACAACAACAACGTCAAATAAACAATAACAAAAATAACGTCAACAACAACAACAACAACAATAACAACAACAACAATGTCAAATAAACAACAACAACAACAACGTCAAATAAACAACAACAACAACAATGTCAAATAAACAACAACAACAACAACAACGTCAAATAAACAACAACAATAACAACAACAACATCAACTACAACAAAAACGTCAAATAAACAACACCAACAACAACAACGTCAACAACAACAACTACGTCAAATAAAAAACAACAACAACGTCAAATAAACAACAACAACAATGTCACCCACAACGTCACATAAATAACAACAACAATGTCAAATAAACAACAATAATAAAAATAACATCAAATAAATAACAACAACAAGAACAACGTCAACAACAACAACAACAACAATGTCAAATAAACAACAACAACAACAACAATGTCAAATAAATGACAACAACAACAACGTCAACAACAACAACAACAACGTCAAATAAACAACAACAACAACGTCAAATAAACAACAACGTCAACAACAACAACGTTAAATAAACAACAACAAAAACAATAAAAACAACAACAAATAAACAACAACAAAAACAACAACAACATCAACAACAACAAAAACGTCAAATAAACAACAACAATGTACACAACAACAACAATAACAACAACATCAACAACAACAAAAACATCAAATAAACAACAAGAACAACAACAACAACAACGTCAACAACAATAACTACGTCAAATAAACAACAACAACAACGTCAAATAAACAACAACAACAAACAATGTCACCCACAACAACGTCAAATAAATAACAACAATAATGTCAAATAAACAACAATACTAAAACAACGTCAAATAAACAACAACAACAACAACAACAACAACGTCAACAACAACAACAACAATGTCAAATAAATAACAACAACAACAACAACGTCAACAACAACAACAATGTCAATTAAATAACAACAACAACATCAAATAAACAACAACAACAACAACGTCAACAACAACAACAACGTCAAATAAACAACAACAACGTCAACAACAACAACAACGTCAAAAAAACAACAACGTCAACAACAACAACAACGTCAAATAAACAACAACGTCAACAACAACAACAACGTCAAATAAACAACAACAACAACAACGTCAAATAAACAACAACAATAACAACGTCAACAATAACAACAACGTCAAATAAACAACAACAACAACTATGTCAACAACAACAACAACGTCAAATAAACAACAACAACAACAACGTCAACAACAACAACAACGTCAAATAAACAACAACAACAACAACAACAACGTCAAATAAACAACAACAACAAAAACGTCAAATAAACAACAACAACAACAACAACAACAACGTCAACAAAAACAACTACGTCAAATATAGAACAACAACAACAATGTCACCCACAACAACGTCAAATAAATAACAACAACAATGTCAAATAAACAACAATACTAAAACAACGTCAAATAAACAACAACAACAACAACAACAACAACAACAACGTCAACAACAACAACAACAATGTCAAATAAATAACAACAACAACAACAACGTCAACAACAACAACAATGTCAATTAAATAACAACAACAACATCAAATAAACAACAACAACAACAACAACGTCAACAACAACAACAACGTCAAATAAACAACAACAACGTTAAATAAACAACAACGTCAACAACAACAACAACGTCAAATAAACAACAACGTCAACAACAACAACAACGTCAAATAAACAACAACAATAACTAAGTCAACAACAACAACAACAACAACGTCAACAACAACAACGACAAATAAAGAACAACAACAACGTCAAATAAACAATAACAACAACAACAACAATGTCAAATAAACAACAACAACAACGTCAAATAAACAACAACAACAACAACATCAATAACAACAACAACAACGTCAAATAAACAACAACAACGTCAAATAAACAACAACAACAACGTCAAATAAACAACAACAACAACAACAACAATGACAACAACAACAACAACAACGTCAAATAAACAACAACAACAACGTCAAATAAACAACAACAACAACGTCAAATAAACAAAAACAAAAACAACAACAACATCAATAACAACAAAAACGTCAAATAAACAACAACAACAACAACATCAACAACAACAACTACGTCTAATAAACAACAACAACAACAACAACGTCAATAACAACAACAACAACGTCAAATAAACAACAACAACAACGTCAAATAAACAACAACAACAACGTCAAATAAACAACAACAACAACAACAATAACAACAACAACAACAATGTCAAATAAACAACAACAACAATGTCACCCGCAACAACGTCAAATAAATAACAACAACAATGTCAAATAAACAACAATAATAAAACAACATCAAATAAACAACAACAACGTCAACAACAACAACAACAACAATGTCAAATAAATAACAACAACAACAACGTCAACAACAACAACAATGTCAAATAAAATAACAACAACAATGTCAAATAAACAACAACAACAACAACGTCCACAACAACAACAATGTCAAATAAACAACAACAACAACGTCAAATAAACAACAACGTCAACAACAACAACAACGTCAACAACAACAACAACGTCAAATAAACAACAACAACAACGTCAAATAAACAACAACGTCAACAACAACAACAACGACAAATAAACAACAATAACAACGTCAAATAAACAATAACAACAACAACAACAATGTCAAATAAACAACAACAACAACGTCAAATAAACAACAACAACAACAACACCGTCAAATAAACAACAACAACAACGTCAAATAAACAACCACAACAACAACAACAACGTCAAATAAACAACAACAACAACAACGTCAAATAAACAACAATAACAACGTCAACAATAACAACAACGTCAAATAAACAACAACAACAACTATGTCAACAACAACAACAACGTCAAATAAACAACAACAACAACAACAACGTCAACAACAACAACAACGTCAAATAAACAACAACAACAACAACGTCAAATAAACAACAACAACAACAACATCGTCAAATAAACAACAACAACAGCAACGTCAATTAAAGAAACAACAACAACGTCAAATAAACAATAACAAAAATAACGTCAACAACAACAACAACAACAATAACAACAACAACAATGTCAAATAAACAACAACAACAACAACAACGTCAAATAAACAACAACAACAACAATGTCAAATAAACAACAACAACAACAACAACGTCAAATAAACAACAACAATAACAACAACAACATCAACTACAACAAAAACGTCAAATAAACAACACCAACAACAACAACGTCAACAACAACAACTACGTCAAATAAAAAACAACAACAACGTCAAATAAACAACAACAACAATGTCACCCACAACGTCACATAAATAACAACAACAATGTCAAATAAACAACAATAATAAAAATAACATCAAATAAATAACAACAACAAGAACAACGTCAACAACAACAACAACAACAATGTCAAATAAACAACAACAACAAAAACAATGTCAAATAAATGACAACAACAACAACGTCAACAACAACAACAACAACGTCAAATAAACAACAACAACAACGTCAAATAAACAACAACGTCAACAACAACAACGTTAAATAAACAACAACAAAAACAATAAAAACAACAACAAATAAACAACAACAAAAACAACAACAACATCAACAACAACAAAAACGTCAAATAAACAACAACAATGTACACAACAACAACAATAACAACAACATCAACAACAACAAAAACATCAAATAAACAACAAGAACAACAACAACAACAACGTCAACAACAATAACTACGTCAAATAAACAACAACAACAACGTCAAATAAACAACAACAACAAACAATGTCACCCACAACAACGTCAAATAAATAACAACAATAATGTCAAATAAACAACAATACTAAAACAACGTCAAATAAACAACAACAACAACAACAACAACAACGTCAACAACAACAACAACAATGTCAAATAAATAACAACAACAACAACAACGTCAACAACAACAACAATGTCAATTAAATAACAACAACAACATCAAATAAACAACAACAACAACAACGTCAACAACAACAACAACGTCAAATAAACAACAACAACGTCAACAACAACAACAACGTCAAAAAAACAACAACGTCAACAACAACAACAACGTCAAATAAACAACAACGTCAACAACAACAACAACGTCAAATAAACAACAACAACAACAACGTCAAATAAACAACAACAATAACAACGTCAACAATAACAACAACGTCAAATAAACAACAACAACAACTATGTCAACAACAACAACAACGTCAAATAAACAACAACAACAACAACGTCAACAACAACAACAACGTCAAATAAACAACAACAACAACAACAACAACGTCAAATAAACAACAACAACAAAAACGTCAAATAAACAACAACAACAACAACAACAACAACGTCAACAAAAACAACTACGTCAAATATAGAACAACAACAACAATGTCACCCACAACAACGTCAAATAAATAACAACAACAATGTCAAATAAACAACAATACTAAAACAACGTCAAATAAACAACAACAACAACAACAACAACAACAACAACGTCAACAACAACAACAACAATGTCAAATAAATAACAACAACAACAACAACGTCAACAACAACAACAATGTCAATTAAATAACAACAACAACATCAAATAAACAACAACAACAACAACAACGTCAACAACAACAACAACGTCAAATAAACAACAACAACGTTAAATAAACAACAACGTCAACAACAACAACAACGTCAAATAAACAACAACGTCAACAACAACAACAACGTCAAATAAACAACAACAATAACTAAGTCAACAACAACAACAACAACAACGTCAACAACAACAACGACAAATAAAGAACAACAACAACGTCAAATAAACAATAACAACAACAACAACAATGTCAAATAAACAACAACAACAACGTCAAATAAACAACAACAACAACAACATCAATAACAACAACAACAACGTCAAATAAACAACAACAACGTCAAATAAACAACAACAACAACGTCAAATAAACAACAACAACAACAACAACAATGACAACAACAACAACAACAACGTCAAATAAACAACAACAACAACGTCAAATAAACAACAACAACAACGTCAAATAAACAAAAACAAAAACAACAACAACATCAATAACAACAAAAACGTCAAATAAACAACAACAACAACAACATCAACAACAACAACTACGTCTAATAAACAACAACAACAACAACAACGTCAATAACAACAACAACAACGTCAAATAAACAACAACAACAACGTCAAATAAACAACAACAACAACGTCAAATAAACAACAACAACAACAACAATAACAACAACAACAACAATGTCAAATAAACAACAACAACAATGTCACCCGCAACAACGTCAAATAAATAACAACAACAATGTCAAATAAACAACAATAATAAAACAACATCAAATAAACAACAACAACGTCAACAACAACAACAACAACAATGTCAAATAAATAACAACAACAACAACGTCAACAACAACAACAATGTCAAATAAAATAACAACAACAATGTCAAATAAACAACAACAACAACAACGTCCACAACAACAACAATGTCAAATAAACAACAACAACAACGTCAAATAAACAACAACGTCAACAACAACAACAACGTCAACAACAACAACAACGTCAAATAAACAACAACAACAACGTCAAATAAACAACAACGTCAACAACAACAACAACGACAAATAAACAACAATAACAACGTCAAATAAACAATAACAACAACAACAACAATGTCAAATAAACAACAACAACAACGTCAAATAAACAACAACAACAACAACACCGTCAAATAAACAACAACAACAACGTCAAATAAACAACCACAACAACAACAACAACGTCAAATAAACAACAACAACAACAACGTCAAATAAACAACAATAACAACGTCAACAATAACAACAACGTCAAATAAACAACAACAACAACTATGTCAACAACAACAACAACGTCAAATAAACAACAACAACAACAACAACGTCAACAACAACAACAACGTCAAATAAACAACAACAACAACAACGTCAAATAAACAACAACAACAACAACATCGTCAAATAAACAACAACAACAGCAACGTCAATTAAAGAAACAACAACAACGTCAAATAAACAATAACAAAAATAACGTCAACAACAACAACAACAACAATAACAACAACAACAATGTCAAATAAACAACAACAACAACAACAACGTCAAATAAACAACAACAACAACAATGTCAAATAAACAACAACAACAACAACAACGTCAAATAAACAACAACAATAACAACAACAACATCAACTACAACAAAAACGTCAAATAAACAACACCAACAACAACAACGTCAACAACAACAACTACGTCAAATAAAAAACAACAACAACGTCAAATAAACAACAACAACAATGTCACCCACAACGTCACATAAATAACAACAACAATGTCAAATAAACAACAATAATAAAAATAACATCAAATAAATAACAACAACAAGAACAACGTCAACAACAACAACAACAACAATGTCAAATAAACAACAACAACAAAAACAATGTCAAATAAATGACAACAACAACAACGTCAACAACAACAACAACAACGTCAAATAAACAACAACAACAACGTCAAATAAACAACAACGTCAACAACAACAACGTTAAATAAACAACAACAAAAACAATAAAAACAACAACAAATAAACAACAACAAAAACAACAACAACATCAACAACAACAAAAACGTCAAATAAACAACAACAATGTACACAACAACAACAATAACAACAACATCAACAACAACAAAAACATCAAATAAACAACAAGAACAACAACAACAACAACGTCAACAACAATAACTACGTCAAATAAACAACAACAACAACGTCAAATAAACAACAACAACAAACAATGTCACCCACAACAACGTCAAATAAATAACAACAATAATGTCAAATAAACAACAATACTAAAACAACGTCAAATAAACAACAACAACAACAACAACAACAACAACGTCAACAACAACAACAACAATGTCAAATAAATAACAACAACAACAACAACGTCAACAACAACAACAATGTCAATTAAATAACAACAACAACATCAAATAAACAACAACAACAACAACGTCAACAACAACAACAACGTCAAATAAACAACAACAACGTCAACAACAACAACAACGTCAAAAAAACAACAACGTCAACAACAACAACGTCAAATAAACAACAACGTCAACAACAACAACAACGTCAAATAAACAACAACAACAACAACGTCAAATAAACAACAACAATAACAACGTCAACAATAACAACAACGTCAAATAAACAACAACAACAACTATGTCAACAACAACAACAATGTCAAATAAACAACAACAACAACAACGTCAACAACAACAACAACGTCAAATAAACAACAACAACAACAACAACAACGTCAAATAAACAACAACAACAAAAACGTCAAATAAACAACAACAACAACAACAACAACAACGTCAACAAAAACAACTACGTCAAATATACAACAACAACAACAATGTCACCCACAACAACGTCAAATAAATAACAACAACAATGTCAAATAAACAACAATACTAAAACAACGTCAAATAAACAACAACAACAACAACAACAACAACAACAACAACAACGTCAACAACAACAACAACAATGTCAAATAAATAACAACAACAACAACAACGTCAACAACAACAACAATGTCAATTAAATAACAACAACAACATCAAATAAACAACAACAACAACAACAACGTCAACAACAACAACAACGTCAAATAAACAACAACAACGTTAAATAAACAACAACGTCAACAACAACAACAACGTCAAATAAACAACAACGTCAACAACAACAACAACGTCAAATAAACAACAACAATAACTAAGTCAACAACAACAACAACAACAACGTCAACAACAACAACGACAAATAAAGAACAACAACAACGTCAAATAAACAATAACAACAACAACAACAATGTCAAATAAACAACAACAACAACGTCAAATAAACAACAACAACAACAACATCAATAACAACAACAACAACGTCAAATAAACAACAACAACGTCAAATAAACAACAACAACAACGTCAAATAAACAACAACAACAACAACAACAATGACAACAACAACAACAACGTCAAATAAACAACAACAACAACGTCAAATAAACAACAACAACAACGTCAAATAAACAAAAACAAAAACAACAACAACATCAATAACAACAAAAACGTCAAATAAACAACAACAACAACAACATCAACAACAACAACTACGTCTAATAAACAACAACAACAACAACAACGTCAATAACAACAACAACAACGTCAAATAAACAACAACAACAACGTCAAATAAACAACAACTACAACGTCAAATAAACAACAACAACAACAACAATAACAACAACAACAACAATGTCAAATAAACAACAACAACAATGTCACCCGCAACAACGTCAAATAAATAACAACAACAATGTCAAATAAACAGCAATAATAAAACAACATCAAATAAACAACAACAACGTCAACAACAACAACAACAACAATGTCAAATAAATAACAACAACAACAACGTCAACAACAACAACAATGTCAAATAAAATAACAACAACAATGTCAAATAAACAACAACAACAACAACGTCCACAACAACAACAATGTCAAATAAACAACAACAACAACGTTAAATAAACAACAACGTCAACAACAACAACAACAACGTCAACAACAACAACAACGTCAAATAAACAACAACAACAACGTCAAATAAACAACAACGTCAACAACAACAACAACGACAAATAAACAACAACAACAACGTCAAATAAACAATAACAACAACAACAACAATGTCAAATAAACAACAACAACAACGTCAAATAAACAACAACAACAACAACACCGTCAAATAAACAACAACAACAACGTCAAATAAACAACAACAACAACAACAACAACGTCAAATAAACAACAACAACAACAACGTCAAATAAACAACAATAACAACGTCAACAATAACAATAACGTCAAATAAACAACAACAACAACTATGTCAACAACAACAACAACGTCAAATAAACAACAACAACAACAACAACGTCAACAACAACAACAACGTCAAATAAACAACAACAACAACAACGTCAAATAAACAACAACAACAACAACACCGTCAAATAAACAACAACAACAACAACAACAACGTCAATTAAAGAAACAACAACAACGTCAAATAAACAATAACAAAAATAACGTCAACAACAACAACGTCAAATAAACAACAACAACAACAACAATAACAACAACAACAATGTCAAATAAACAACAACAACAACAACAACGTCAAATAAACAACAACAACAACAATGTCAAATAAACAACAACAACAACAACAACAACGTCAAATAAACAACAACAATAACAACAACAACATCAACTACAACAAAAACGTCAAATAAACAACACCAACAACAACAACGTCAACAATAACAACTACGTCAAATAAAAAACAACAACAACGTCAAATAAACAACAACAACAATGTCACCCACAACGTCACATAAATAACAACAACAATGTCAAATAAACAACAATAATAAAAATAACATCAAATAAATAACAACAACAAGAACAACGTCAACAACAACAACAACAACAATGTCAAATAAACAACAACAACAACAACAACAATGTCAAATAAATGACAACAACAACAACGTCAACAACAACAACAACAACGTCAAATAAACAACAACAACAACGTCAAATAAACAACAACGTCAACAACAACAACGTTAAATAAACAACAACAAAAACAATAACAACAACAACAAATAAACAACAACAAAAACAACAACAACATCAACAACAACAAAAACGTCAAATAAACAACAACAATGTACACAACAACAACAATAACAACAACATCAACAACAACAAAAACATCAAATAAACAACAAGAACAACAACAACAACAACGTCAACAACAATAACTACGTCAAATAAACAACAACAACAATGTCAAATAAACAACAACAACAACAATGTCACCCACAACAACGTCAAATAAATAACAACAATAATGTCAAATAAACAACAATACTAAAACAACGTCAAATAAACAACAACAACAACAACAAGAACGTCAACAACAACAACAACAATGTCAAATAAATAACAACAACAACAACAACGTCAACAACAACAACAATGTCAATTAAATAACAACAACAACATCAAATAAACAACAACAACAACAACGTCAACAACAACAACAACGTCAAATAAACAACAACAACGTCAACAACAACAACAACGTCAAAAAAACAACAACGTCAACAACAACAACAACAACGTCAAATAAACAACAACAACAACGTCAAATAAACAACAACGTCAACAACAACAACAACGTCAAATAAACAACAACAACAACGTCAAATAAACAACAACAATAACAACGTCAACAATAACAACAACGTCAAATAAACAACAACAACAACTATGTCAACAACAACAACAACGTCAAATAAACAACAACAACAACAACGTCAACAACAACAACAACGTCAAATAAACAACAACAACAACAACAACAACGTCAAATAAACAACAACAACAACACCGTCAAATAAACAACAACAACAACAACAACAACACCGTCAAATAAACAACAACAACAACAACGTCAATTAAAGAAACAACAACAACGTCAAATAAACAATAACAAAAATAACGTCAACAACAACAACGTCAAATAAACAACAACAACGTCAACAACAACAACAACAACGTCAAATAAAGAACAATAACAACGTCAAATAAACAATAACAACAACAACAACAACTTCAAATAAACAACAACAACAACGTCAAATAAACAACAACAACAACGTCAAATAAACAACAACAACAACAACAACGTCAAATAAACAACAACAGCAACAACGTCAAATAAACAACAACAACAACAACAATAACAACAACAATAACGATAAATAAACAACAACAACAACAACGTCAAATAAACAACAACAACAACAATGTCAAATAAACAACAACAACAACAACGTCAAATAAACAACAACAATAACAACAACAACATCAACTACAACAAAAACGTCAAATAAACAACAACAACAACAACAACGTCAACAACAACAACTACGTCAAATAAACAACAACAACAACGTCAAATAAAAAACAACAACAATGTCACCCACAACGTCACATAAATAACAACAACAATGTCAAATAAACAACAATAATAAAAATAACATCAAATAAATAACAACAACAAGAACAACGTCAACAACAACAACAACAATAATGTCAAATAAACAACAACAACAACAACAACAATGTCAAATAAATGACAACAACAACAGCGTCAACAACAACAACAACAACGTCAAATAAACAACAACAACAACGTCAAATAAACAACAACGTCAACAACAACAACGTTAAATAAACAACAACAAAAACAATAACATCAACAACAAATAAACAACAACAAAAACAACAACAACATCAACAACAACAAAAACGTCAAATAAACAACAACAATGTACACAACAACAACAATAACAACAACATCAACAATAACAAAAACATCAAATAAACAACAACAACAACAACAACAACATCAACAACAATAACTACGTCAAATAAACAACAACAACAACGTCAAATAAACAACAACAACAACAATGTCACCCACAACAACGTCAAATAAATAACAACAATAATGTCAAATAAACAACAATACTAAAACAACGTCAAATAAACAACAACAACAACAACAACAACGTCAACAACAACAACAACAATGTCAAATAAATAACAACAACAACAACAACGTCAACAACAACAACAATGTCAATTAAATAACAACAACAACATCAAATAAACAACAACAACAACAACGTCAACAACAACAACAACAACGTCAAATAAACAACAACAACGTCAACAACAACAACAACGTCAAAAAAACAACAACTTCAACAACAACAACAACGTCAAATAAACAACAACAACAACGTCAAATAAACAACAACGTCAACAACAACAACAACGTCAAATAAACAACAACAACAACGTCAAATAAACAATAACAACAACAACAACAATGTCATATAAACAACCACAACAACCTCAAATAAACAACAACAACAACAACGTCAAATAAACAACAACAACAACAACGTCAAATAAACAACAACAATAACAACGTCAACAATAACAACAACGTCAAATAAACAACAACAACAACTATGTCAACAACAACAACAACGTCAAATAAACAACAACAACAACAACGTCAACAACAACAACAACGTCAAATAAACAACAACAACAACAACAACAACAACGTCAAATAAACAACAACAACAACACCGTCAAATAAACAACAACAACAACAACAACAACACCGTCAAATAAACAACAACAACAACAACAACGTCAATTAAAGAAACAACAACAACGTCAAATAAACAACAACAACAACAACATCAACAACAACAACTACGTCTAATAAACAACAACAACAACAACAACGTCAATAACAACAACAACAACGTCAAATAAACAACAACAACAACGTCAAATAAACAACAACAACAACGTCAAATAAACAACAACAACAACAACAACAATAACAACAACAACAACAATGTCAAATAAACAACAACAACAATGTCACCCGCAACAACGTCAAATAAATAACAACAACAATGTCAAATAAACAACAATAATAAAACAACATCAAATAAACAACAACAACGTCAACAACAACAACAACAACAATGTCAAATAAATAACAACAACAACAACGTCAACAACAACAACAATGTCAAATAAAATAACAACAACAATGTCAAATAAACAACAACCACAACAACGTCCACAACAACAACAATGTCAAATTAACAACAACAACAACGTCAAATAAACAACAACGTCAACAACAACAACAACGTCAACAACAACAACAACAACGTCAAATAAACAACAACAACAACGTCAAATAAACAACAACGTCAACAACAACAACAACGACAAATAAACAACAACAACAACGTCAAATAAACAATAACAACAACAACAACAATGTCAAATAAACAACAACAACAACGTCAAATAAACAACAACAACAACAACACCGTCAAATAAACAACAACAACAACGTCAAATAAACAACAACAACAACAACGTCAAATAAACAACAACAACAACAACGTCAAATAAACAACAATAACAACGTCAACAATAACAACAACGTCAAATAAACAACAACAACAACTATGTCAACAACAACAACAACGTCAAATAAACAACAACAACAACAACGTCAACAACAACAACAAAGTCAAATAAACAACAACAACAACAACAACGTCAAATAAACAACAACAACAACAACACCGTCAAATAAACAACAACAACAACAACAACGTCAATTAAAGAAACAACAACAACGTCAAATAAACAATAACAAAAATAACGTCAACAACAACAACGTGAAATAAACAACAACAACGTCAACAACAACAACAACGTCAAATAAAGAACAAGAACAACGTCAAATAAACAATAACAACAACAACAACAATTTCAAATAAACAACAACAACAACGTCAAATAAACAACAACAACAACGTCAAATAAACAACATCAACAACAACAACGTCAAATAAACAACAACAACAACAACGTCAAATAAACAACAACAACAACAACAATAACAACAACAACAATGTCAAATAAACAACAACAACAACAACAACGTCAAATAAACAACAACAACAATGTCAAATAAACAACAACAACAACAACAACAACGTCAAATAAACAACAACAATAACAACAACAACATCAACTACAACAAAAACGTCAAATAAACAACAACAACAACAACAACGTCAACAACAACAACTACGTCAAATAAACAACAAAAACAACGTCAAATAAACAACAACAACAATGTCACCCACAATGTCACATAAATAACAACAACAATGTCAAATAAACAACAATAATAAAAATAACATCAAATAAATAACAACAACAAGAACAACGTCAACAACAACAACAACAACAATGTCAAATAAACAACAACAACAACAACAACAATGTCAAATAAATGACAACAACAACAACGTCAACAACAACAACAACAACGTCAAATAAACAACAACAACAACGTCAAATAAACAACAACGTCAACAACAACAACGTTAAATAAACAACAACAAAAACAATAACAACAACAACAAATAAACAACAACAAAAACAACAACAACATCAACAACAACAAAAACGTCAAATAAACAACAACAATGTATACAACAACAACAATAACAACAACATCAACAACAACAAAAACATCAAATAAACAACAAGAACAACAACAACAACAACGTCAACAACAATAACTACGTCAAATAAACAACAACAACAATGTCAAATAAACAACAACAACAACAATGTCACCCACAACAACGTCAAATAAATAACAACAATAATGTCAAATAAACAACAATACTAAAACAACGTCAAATAAACAACAACAACAACAACAACAACGTCAACAACAACAACAACAATGTCAAATAAATAACAACAACAACAACAACGTCAACAACAACAACAATGTCAATTAAATAACAACAACAACATCAAATAAACAACAACAACAACAACGTCAACAACAACAACAACGTCAAATAAACAACAACAACGTCAACAACAACAACAACGTCAAAAAAACAACAACGTCAACAACAACAACAACGTCAAATAAACAACAACAACAACGTCAAATAAACAACAACGTCAACAACAACAACAACGTCAAATAAACAACAACAACAACGTCAAATAAACAACAACAATAACAACGTCAACAATAACAACAACGTCAAATAAACAACAACAACAACTATGTCAACAACAACAACAACGTCAAATAAACAACAACAACAACAACGTCAACAACAACAACAACGTCAAATAAACAACAACAACAACAACAACGTCAAATAAACAACAACAACAACACCGTCAAATAAACAACAACAACAACAACAACAACACCGTCAAATAAACAACAACAACAACAACGTCAATTAAAGAAACAACAACAACGTCAAATAAACAATAACAAAAATAACGTCAACAACAACAACGTCAAATAAACAACAACAACGTCAACAACAACAACAACAACGTCAAATAAAGAACAATAACAACGTCAAATAAACAATAACAACAACAACAACAACTTCAAATAAACAACAACAACAACGTCAAATAAACAACAACAACAACGTCAAATAAACAACAACAACAACAACAACAACGTCAAATAAACAACAACAGCAACAACGTCAAATAAACAACAACAACAACAACAATAACAACAACAATAACGATAAATAAACAACAACAACAACAACGTCAAATAAACAACAACAACAACAATGTCAAATAAACAACAACAACAACAACAACGTCAAATAAACAACAACAATAACAACAACAACATCAACTACAACAAAAACGTCAAATAAACAACAACAACAACAACAACGTCAACAACAACAACTACGTCAAATAAACAACAACAACAACGTCAAATAAAAAACAACAACAATGTCACCCACAACGTCACATAAATAACAACAACAATGTCAAATAAACAACAATAATAAAAATAACATCAAATAAATAACAACAACAAGAACAACGTCAACAACAACAACAACAATAATGTCAAATAAACAACAACAACAACAACAACAATGTCAAATAAATGACAACAACAACAGCGTCAACAACAACAACAACAACGTCAAATAAACAACAACAACAACGTCAAATAAACAACAACGTCAACAACAACAACGTTAAATAAACAACAACAAAAACAATAACATCAACAACAAATAAACAACAACAAAAACAACAACAACATCAACAACAACAAAAACGTCAAATAAACAACAACAATGTACACAACAACAACAATAACAACAACATCAACAATAACAAAAACATCAAATAAACAACAACAACAACAACAACAACATCAACAACAATAACTACGTCAAATAAACAACAACAACAACGTCAAATAAACAACAACAACAACAATGTCACCCACAACAACGTCAAATAAATAACAACAATAATGTCAAATAAACAACAATACTAAAACAACGTCAAATAAACAACAACAACAACAACAACAACAACGTCAACAACAACAACAACAATGTCAAATAAATAACAACAACAACAACAACAACGTCAACAACAACAACAATGTCAATTAAATAACAACAACAACATCAAATAAACAACAACAACAACAACGTCAACAACAACAACAACAACGTCAAATAAACAACAACAACGTCAACAACAACAACAACGTCAAAAAAACAACAACTTCAACAACAACAACAACGTCAAATAAACAACAACAACAACGTCAAATAAACAACAACGTCAACAACAACAACAACGTCAAATAAACAACAACAACAACGTCAAATAAACAATAACAACAACAACAACAATGTCATATAAACAACCACAACAACCTCAAATAAACAACAACAACAACAACGTCAAATAAACAACAACAACAACAACAACGTCAAATAAACAACAACAATAACAACGTCAACAATAACAACAACGTCAAATAAACAACAACAACAACTATGTCAACAACAACAACAACGTCAAATAAACAACAACAACAACAACGTCAACAACAACAACAACGTCAAATAAACAACAACAACAACAACAACAACGTCAAATAAACAACAACAACAACACCGTCAAATAAACAACAACAACAACAACAACAACACCGTCAAATAAACAACAACAACAACAACAACGTCAATTAAAGAAACAACAACAACGTCAAATAAACAACAACAACAACAACATCAACAACAACAACTACGTCTAATAAACAACAACAACAACAACAACGTCAATAACAACAACAACAACGTCAAATAAACAACAACAACAACGTCAAACAAACAACAACAACAACGTCAAATAAACAACAACAACAACAACAATAACAACAACAACAACAATGTCAAATAAACAACAACAACAATGTCACCCGCAACAACGTCAAATAAATAACAACAAGAATGTCAAATAAACAACAATAATAAAACAACATCAAATAAACAACAACAACGTCAACAACAACAACAACAACAATGTCAAATAAATAACAACAACAACAACGTCAACAACAACAACAATGTCAAATAAAATAACAACAACAATGTCAAATAAACAACAACAACAACAACGTCCACAACAACAACAATGTCAAATTAACAACAACAACAACGTCAAATAAACAACAACGTCAACAACAACAACAACGTCAACAACAACAACAACAACGTCAAATAAACAACAACAACAACGTCAAATAAACAACAACGTCAACAACAACAACAACGACAAATAAACAACAACAACAACGTCAAATAAACAATAACAACAACAACAACAATGTCAAATAAACAACAACAACAACGTCAAATAAACAACAACAACAACAACACCGTCAAATAAACAACAACAACAACGTCAAATAAACAACAACAACAACAACGTCAAATAAACAACAACAACAACAATGTCACCCACAACAACGTCAAATAAATAACAACAATAATGTCAAATAAACAACAATACTAAAACAACGTCAAATAAACAACAACAACAACAACAACAACAACGTCAACAACAACAACAACAATGTCAAATAAATAACAACAACAACAACAACAACGTCAACAACAACAACAATGTCAATTAAATAACAACAACAACATCAAATAAACAACAACAACAACAACGTCAACAACAACAACAACAACGTCAAATAAACAACAACAACGTCAACAACAACAACAACGTCAAAAAAACAACAACTTCAACAACAACAACAACGTCAAATAAACAACAACAACAACGTCAAATAAACAACAACGTCAACAACAACAACAACGTCAAATAAACAACAACAACAACGTCAAATAAACAATAACAACAACAACAACAATGTCATATAAACAACCACAACAACCTCAAATAAACAACAACAACAACAACGTCAAATAAACAACAACAACAACAACAACGTCAAATAAACAACAACAATAACAACGTCAACAATAACAACAACGTCAAATAAACAACAACAACAACTATGTCAACAACAACAACAACGTCAAATAAACAACAACAACAACAACGTCAACAACAACAACAACGTCAAATAAACAACAACAACAACAACAACAACGTCAAATAAACAACAACAACAACACCGTCAAATAAACAACAACAACAACAACAACAACACCGTCAAATAAACAACAACAACAACAACAACGTCAATTAAAGAAACAACAACAACGTCAAATAAACAACAACAACAACAACATCAACAACAACAACTACGTCTAATAAACAACAACAACAACAACAACGTCAATAACAACAACAACAACGTCAAATAAACAACAACAACAACGTCAAACAAACAACAACAACAACGTCAAATAAACAACAACAACAACAACAATAACAACAACAACAACAATGTCAAATAAACAACAACAACAATGTCACCCGCAACAACGTCAAATAAATAACAACAAGAATGTCAAATAAACAACAATAATAAAACAACATCAAATAAACAACAACAACGTCAACAACAACAACAACAACAATGTCAAATAAATAACAACAACAACAACGTCAACAACAACAACAATGTCAAATAAAATAACAACAACAATGTCAAATAAACAACAACAACAACAACGTCCACAACAACAACAATGTCAAATTAACAACAACAACAACGTCAAATAAACAACAACGTCAACAACAACAACAACGTCAACAACAACAACAACAACGTCAAATAAACAACAACAACAACGTCAAATAAACAACAACGTCAACAACAACAACAACGACAAATAAACAACAACAACAACGTCAAATAAACAATAACAACAACAACAACAATGTCAAATAAACAACAACAACAACGTCAAATAAACAACAACAACAACAACACCGTCAAATAAACAACAACAACAACGTCAAATAAACAACAACAACAACAACGTCAAATAAACAACAACAACAACAACAACGTCAAATAAACAACAATAACAACGTCAACAATAACAACAACGTCAAATAAACAACAACAACAACTATGTCAACAACAACAACAACGTCAAATAAACAACAACAACAACAACGTCAACAACAACAACAAAGTCAAATAAACAACAACAACAACAACAACGTCAAATAAACAACAACAACAACAACACCGTCAAATAAACAACAACAACAACAACAACGTCAATTAAAGAAACAACAACAACGTCAAATAAACAATAACAAAAATAACGTCAACAACAACAACGTCAAATAAACAACAACAACGTCAACAACAACAACAACGTCAAATAAAGAACAAGAACAACGTCAAATAAACAATAACAACAACAACAACAATTTCAAATAAACAACAACAACAACGTCAAATAAACAACAACAACAACGTCAAATAAACAACATCAACAACAACAACGTCAAATAAACAACAACAACAACAACGTCAAATAAACAACAACAACAACAACAATAACAACAACAACAATGTCAAATAAACAACAACAACAACAACAACGTCAAATAAACAACAACAACAATGTCAAATAAACAACAACAACAACAACAACAACGTCAAATAAACAACAACAATAACAACAACAACATCAACTACAACAAAAACGTCAAATAAACAACAACAACAACAACAACGTCAACAACAACAACTACGTCAAATAAACAACAAAAACAACGTCAAATAAACAACAACAACAATGTCACCCACAATGTCACATAAATAACAACAACAATGTCAAATAAACAACAATAATAAAAATAACATCAAATAAATAACAACAACAAGAACAACGTCAACAACAACAACAACAACAATGTCAAATAAACAACAACAACAACAACAACAATGTCAAATAAATGACAACAACAACAACGTCAACAACAACAATAACAACGTCAAATAAACAACAACAACAACGTCAAATAAACAACAACGTCAACAACAACAACGTTAAATAAACAACAACAAAAACAATAACAACAACAACAAATAAACAACAACAAAAACAACAACAACATCAACAACAACAAAAACGTCAAATAAACAACAACAATGTACACAACAACAACAATAACAACAACATCAACAACAACAAAAACATCAAATAAACAACAACAACAACAACAACAACAACGTCAACAACAATAACTACGTCAAATAAACAACAACAACAACGTCAAATAAACAACAACAACAACAATGTCACCCACAACAACGTCAAATAAATAACAACAATAATGTCAAATAAACAACAATACTAAAACAACGTCAAATAAACAACAACAACAACAACAACGTCAACAACAACAACAACAATGTCAAATAAATAACAACAACAACAACAACGTCAACAACAACAACAATGTCAATTAAATAACAACAACAACATCAAATAAACAACAACAACAACGTCAACAACAACAACAACGTCAAATAAACAACAACAACGTCAACAACAACAACAACGTCAAAAAAACAACAACGTCAACAACAACAACAACGTCAAATAAACAACAACAACAACGTCAAATAAACAACAACGTCAACAACAACAACAACGTCAAATAAACAACAACAACAACGTCAAATAAACAATAACAACAACAACAACAATGTCATATAAACAACCACAACAACCTCAAATAAACAACAACAACAACAACAACGTCAAATAAACAACAACAACAACAACGTCAAATAAACAACAACAATAACAACGTCAACAATAACAACAACGTCAAATAAACAACAACAACAACTATGTCAACAACAACAACAACGTCAAATAAACAACAACAACAACAACGTCAACAACAACAACAACGTCAAATAAACAACAACAACAACAACAACAACGTCAAATAAACAACAACAACAACACCGTCAAATAAACAACAACAACAACAACAACACCGTCAAATAAACAACAACAACAACAACAACGTCAATTAAAGAAACAACAACAACGTCAAATAAACAATAACAAAAATAACGTCAACAACAACAACGTCAAATAAACAACAACAACGTCAACAACAACAACAACAACATCAAATAAAGAACAAGAACAACGTCAAATAAACAATAACAACAACAACAACAACTTCAAATAAACAACAACAACAACGTCAAATAAACAACAACAACAACGTCAAATAAACAACAACAACAACAACAACGTCAAATAAACAACAACAGCAACAACGTCAAATAAACAACAACAACAACAACAATAACAACAACAATAACGTCAAATAAACAACAACAACAACAACGTCAAATAAACAACAACAACAACAATGTCAAATAAACAACAACAATAACAACAGCAACAACGTCAAATAAACAATAACAATAACAACAACAACATCAACAACAACAAAAACGTCAAATAAACAACAACAACAACAACAACAACAACAACGTCAACAACAACAACTACATCAAATAAACAACAACAACAACGTCAAATAAACAACAACAACAATGTCACCCACAACAACGTCACATAAATAACGACAACAATGTCAAATAAACAACAATACTAAAATAACATCAAATAAATAACAACAACAAGAACAACGTCAACAACAACAACAACAACAATGTCAAATAAACAACAACAACAACAATGTCAAATAAATGAAAACAACAACAACGTCAACAACAGCAACAACAACGTCAAATAAACAACAACGTCAACAACAACAACGTTTTATAATCAACAACAAAAACAATAACAACAACAACAAATAAACAACAACAAAAACAACAACAACATCAACAACAACAAAAACGTCAAATAAACAACAACAATGTACACAACAACAACAATAACAACAACATGAACAACAACAAAAACATCAAATAAACAACAACAACAACAACGTCAACAACAACAACTACGTCAAATAAACAACAACAACAACGTCAAATAAACAACAACAACAACAATGTCACCCACAACAACGTCAAATAAATAACAACAACAATGTCAAATAAACAACAATACTAAAACAACGTCAAATAAACAACAACAACAACAACAACAACGTCAACAACAACAACAACAATGTCAAATAAATAACTACAACAACATCAAATAAACAACAACAACAACAACGTCAACAACAACAACAACGTCAAATAAACAACAACAACGTCAAATAAATAACAACGTCAACAACAACAACAACGTCAAATAAACAACAACAACGTCAAATAAATAACAACGTCAACAACAACAACAACGTCAAATAAACAACAACGTCAACAACAACAACAACGTCAAATAAACAAAAACAACAACTAAGTCAACAACAACAACAACATCGTCAACAACAACAACAACGTCAAATAAAGAACAACAACAACGTCAAATAAACAATAAAAACAACAACAACAATGTCAAATAAACAACAACAACAACGTCTAATAAACAACAACAACAACAACGTCAATAACAACAACAACGTCAAATAAACAACAACAACAACGTCAAATAAACAACAACAACAACAACGTCAAATAAACAACAACAACAACACCGTCAAATAAACAACAACAACAACAACAACACCGTCAAATAAACAACAACAACAACAACGTCAATTAAAGAAACAACAACAACGTCAAATAAACAACAACAATAACAACATCAACAACAACAACTACGTCTAATAAACAACAACAACAACAACAACGTCAATAACAACAATAACAACGTCAAATAAACAACAACAACAACGTCAAATAAACAACAACAACAACGTCAAATAAACAACAACAACAACAACAATAACAACAACAACAACAATGTCAAATAAACAACAACAACAATGTCACCCGCAACAACGTCAAATAAATAACAACAACAATGTCAAATAAACAACAATAATAAAACAACATCAAATAAACAACAACAACGTCAACAACAACAACAACAACAATGTCAAATAAATAACAACAACAAAAACGTCAACAACAACAACAATGTCAAATAAAATAACAACAACAATGTCAAATAAACAACAACAACAACAACGTCCACAACAACAACAATGTCAAATTAACAACAACAACAACGTCAAATAAACAACAACGTCAACAACAACAACAACGTCAACAACAACAACAACGTCAAATAAACAACAACAACAACGTCAAATAAACAACAACGTCAACAACAACAACAACGACAAATAAACAACAACAACAACGTCAAATAAACAATAACAACAACAACAACAATGTCAAATAAACAACAACAACAACGTCAAATAAACAACAACAACAACAACACCGTCAAATAAACAACAACAACAACGTCAAATAAACAACAACAACAACAACAACAACGTCAAATAAACAACAACAACAACAACGTCAAATAAACAACAATAACAACGTCAACAATAACAACAACGTCAAATAAACAACAACAACAACTATGTCAACAACAACAACAACGTCAAATAAACAACAACAACAACAACGTCAACAACAACAACAACGTCAAATAAACAACAACAACAACAACAACGTCAAATAAACAACAACAACAACAACACCGTCAAATAAACAACAACAACAACAACAACAACGTCAATTAAAGAAACAACAACAACGTCAAATAAACAATAACAAAAATAACGTCAACAACAACAACGTCAAATAAACAACAACAACGTCAACAACAACAACAACGTCTAATAAAGAACAAGAACAACGTCAAATAAACAATAACAACAACAACAACAATTTCAAATAAACAACAACAACAACGTCAAATAAACAACAACAACAACGTCAAATAAACAACATCAAAAACAACAACGTCAAATAAACAACAACAACAACAACGTCAAATAAACAACAACAACAACAACAATAACAACAACAACAATGTCAAATAAACAACAACAACAACAACAACGTCAAATAAACAACAACAACAATGTCAAATAAACAACAACAACAACAACAACGTCAAATAAACAACAACAATAACAACAACAACATCAACTACAACAAAAACGTCAAATAAACAACAACAACAACAACGTCAACAACAACAACTACGTCAAATAAACAACAAAAACAACGTCAAATAAACAACAACAACAATGTCACCCACAACGTCACATAAATAACAACAACAATGTCAAATAAACAACAATAATAAAAATAACATCAAATAAATAACAACAACAAGAACAACGTCAACAACAACAACAACAACAATGTCAAATAAACAACAACAACAACAACAACAATGTCAAATAAATGACAACAACAACAACGTCAACAACAACAACAACGTCAAATAAACAACAACAACAACGTCAAATAAACAACAACGTCAACAACAACAACGTTAAATAAACAACAACAAAAACAATAACAACAACAACAAATAAACAACAACAAAAACAACAACAACATCAACAACAACAAAAACGTCAAATAAACAACAACAATGTACACAACAACAACAATAACAACAACATCAACAACAACAAAAACATCAAATAAACAACAACAACAACAACAACAACGTCAACAACAATAACTACGTCAAATAAACAACAACAACAACGTCAAATAAACAACAACAACAACAATGTCACCCACAACAACGTCAAATAAATAACAACAATAATGTCAAATAAACAACAATACTAAAACAACGTCAAATAAACAACAACAACAACAACAACAACGTCAACAACAACAACAACAATGTCAAATAAATAACAACAACAACAACAACGTCAACAACAACAACAATGTCAATTAAATAACAACAACAACATCAAATAAACAACAACAACAACGTCAACAACAACAACAACGTCAAATAAACAACAACAACGTCAACAACAACAACAACGTCAAAAAAACAACAACGTCAACAACAACAACAACGTCAAATAAACAACAACAACAACGTCAAATAAACAACAACGTCAACAACAACAACAACGTCAAATAAACAACAACAACAACGTCAAATAAACAATAACAACAACAACAACAATGTCATATAAACAACCACAACAACCTCAAATAAACAACAACAACAACAACGTCAAATAAACAACAACAACAACAACGTCAAATAAACAACAACAATAACAACGTCAACAATAACAACAACGTCAAATAAACAACAACAACAACTATGTCAACAACAACAACAACGTCAAATAAACAACAACAACAACAACGTCAACAACAACAACAACGTCAAATAAACAACAACAACAACAACAACAACGTCAAATAAACAACAACAACAACACCGTCAAATAAACAACAACAACAACAACAACACCGTCAAATAAACAACAACAACAATTAAAGAAACAACAACAACGTCAAATAAACAATAACAAAAATAACGTCAACAACAACAACGTCAAATAAACAACAACAACGTCAACAACAACAACAACAACATCAAATAAAGAACAAGAACAACGTCAAATAAACAATAACAACAACAACAACTTCAAATAAACAACAACAACAACGTCAAATAAACAACAACAACAACGTCAAATAAACAACAACAACAACAACAACAACGTCAAATAAACAACAACAGCAACAACGTCAAATAAACAACAACAACAACAACAATAACAACAACAATAACGTCAAATAAACAACAACAACAACAACGTCAAATAAACAACAACAACAACAATGTCAAATAAACAACAACAATAACAACAGCAACAACGTCAAATAAACAACAACAATAACAACAACAACAACAACGTCAAATAAACAACAACAACAATGTCACCCACAACAACGTCACATAAATAACGACAACAATGTCAAATAAACAACAATACTAAAATAACATCAAATAAATAACAACAACAAGAACAACGTCAACAACAACAACAACAACAATGTCAAATAAACAACAACAACAACAATGTCAAATAAATGAAAACAACAACAACGTCAACAACAACAACAACGTCAAATAAACAACAACGTCAACAACAACAACGTTTTATAATCAACAACAAAAACAATAACAACAACAACAAATAAACAACAACAAAAACAACAACAACATCAACAACAACAAAAACGTCAAATAAACAACAACAATGTACACAACAACAACAATAACAACAACATGAACAACAACAAAAACATCAAATAAACAACAACAACAACAACGTCAACAACAACAACTACGTCAAATAAACAACAACAACAACGTCAAATAAACAACAACAACAACAATGTCACCCACAACAACGTCAAATAAATAACAACAACAATGTCAAATAAACAACAATACTAAAACAACGTCAAATAAACAACAACAACAACAACAACAACGTCAACAACAACAACAACAATGTCAAATAAATAACTACAACAACATCAAATAAACAACAACAACAACAACAACGTCAACAACAACAACAACGTCAAATAAACAACAACAACGTCAAATAAATAACAACGTCAACAACAACAACAACGTCAAATAAACAACAACAACGTCAAATAAATAACAACGTCAACAACAACAACAACGTCAAATAAACAACAACGTCAACAACAACAACAACGTCAAATAAACAAAAACAACAACTAAGTCAACAACAATAACAACAACGTCAACAACAACAACAACGTCAAATAAAGAACAACAACAACGTCAAATAAACAATAAAAACAACAACAACAATGTCAAATAAACAACAACAACAACGTCTAATAAACAACAACAACAACAACGTCAATAACAACAACAACAACGTCAAATAAACAACAACAACAACGTCAAATAAACAACAACAACAACAACGTCAAATAAACAACAACAACAACAACAACGTCAAATAAACAACAACAAAAACAATAACAACAACATCAAATAAACAACAACAACGTCAAATAAACAACTACGTCAAATAAACAACAACAACAACAATGTCACCCACAACAACGTCAAATAAATAACAACAACAATGTCAAATAAACAACAATACTAAAACAACGTCAAATAAACAACAACAACAACAACAACGTCAACAACAACAACAACAATGTCAAATAAATAACAACAACAACAACAACGTCAACAACAACAACAATGTCAATTAAATAACTACAACAACATCAAATAAACAACAACAACAACAACGTCAACAACAACAACAACGTCAAATAAACAACAACAACGTCAAATAAATAACAACGTCAACAACAACAACAACGTCAAATAAACAACAACAACGTCAAATAAATAACAACGTCAACAACAACAACAACGTCAAATAAACAACAACGTCAACAACAACAACAACGTCAAATAAACAAAAGCAACAACTAAGTCAACAACAACAACAACGTCAACAACAACAACAACGTCAAATAAAGAACAACAACAACGTCAAATAAACAATAAAAACAACAACAACAATGTCAAATAAACAACAACAACAACGTCTAATAAACAACAACAACAACAACGTCAATAACAACAACAACAACGTCAAATAAACAACAACAACAACGTCAAATAAACAACAACAACAACAACGTCAAATAAACAACAACAAAAACAATAACAACAACAAAAAATAAACAACAACAAAAACAACAACAACATCAACAACAACAAAAACGTCAAACAAACAACAACAATGTACACAACAACAACAATAACAACAACATCAACAACAACAAAAACGTCAAATAAACAACAACAACAACAACAACAACAACAACAACGTCAACAAAAACAACTACGTCAAATATACAACAACAACAACAATGTCACCCACAACAACGTCAAATAAATAACAACAACAATGTCAAATAAACAACAATACTAAAACAACGTCAAATAAACAACAACAACAACAACAACAACAACAACAACGTCAACAACAACAACAACAATGTCAAATAAATAACAACAACAACAACGTCAACAACAACAACAATGTCAATTAAATAACAACAACAACATCAAATAAACAACAACAACAACAACGTCAACAACAACAACAACGTCAAATAAACAACAACAACGTTAAATAAACAACAACGTCAACAACAACAACAACGTCAAATAAACAACAACGTCAACAACAACAACAACGTCAAATAAACAACAACAATAACTAAGTCAACAACAACAACAACAACAACGTCAACAACAACAACAACGTCAAATAAAGAACAACAACAACGGCAAAAAAACAATAACAACAACAACAACAATGTCAAATAAACAACAACAACAACGTCAAATAAACAACAACAACAACAACATCAATAACAACAACAACAACGTCAAATAAACAACAACAACGTCAAATAAACAACAACAACAACGTCAAATAAACAACAACAACAACAACAATGACAACAACAACAACAACAACAACGTCAAATAAACAACAACAACAACAACAACGTCAAATAAACAACAACAACAACGTCAAATAAACAAAAACAAAAACAACAACAACATCAATAACAACAAAAACGTCAAATAAACAACAACAACAACAACATCAACAACAACAACTACGTCTAATAAACAACAACAACAACAACAACAACGTCAATAACAACAACAACAACGTCAAATAAACAACAACAACAACGTCAAATAAACAACAACAACAACGTCAAATAAACAACAACAACAACAACAATAACAACAACAACAACAATGTCAAATAAACAACAACAACAATGTCACCCGCAACAACGTCAAATAAATAACAACAACAATGTCAAATAAACAACAATAATAAAACAACATTAAATAAACAACAACAACGTCAACAACAACAACAACAATGTCAAATAAATAACAACAACAACAACGTCAACAACAACAACAATGTCAAATAAAATAACAACAACAATGTCAAATAAACAACAACAACAACAACGTCCACAACAACAACAATGTCAAATAAACAACAACAACAACGTCAAATAAACAACAACGTCAACAACAACAACAACAACGTCAACAACAACAACAACGTCAAATAAACAACAACAACAACGTCAAATAAACAACAACAACAACGTCAAATAAACAACAACGTCAACAACAACAACAACGACAAATAAACAACAACAACAACGTCAAATAAACAATAACAACAACAACAACAATGTCAAATAAACAACAACAACAACGTCAAATAAACAACAACAACAACAACACCGTCAAATAAACAACAACAACAACAACAACAACAACGTCAAATAAACAATAACAACAACAACGTCAAATAAACAACAATAACAACGTCAACAATAACAACAACGTCAAATAAACAACAACAACAACTATGTCAACAACAACAACAACAACGTCAAATAAACAACAACAACAACAACGTCAACAACAACAACAACGTCAAATAAACAACAATAACAACAACAACGTCAAATAAACAACAACAACAACAACACCGTCAAATAAACAACAACAACAACAACGTCAATTAAAGAAACAACAACAACGTCAAATAAACAATAACAAAAATAACGTCAACAACAACAATGTCAAATAAACAACAACAACGTCAACAACAACAACAACGTCAAATAAAGAACAAGAACAACGTCAAATAAACAATAACAACAACAACAACAATTTCAAATAAACAACAACAACAACAACGTCAAATAAACAACAACAACAACGTCAAATAAACAACATCAACAACAACAACGTCAAATAAACAACAACAACAACAACGTCAAATAAACAACAACAACAACAACAATAACAACAACAACAATGTCAAATAAACAACAACAACAACAACAACGTCAAATAAACAACAACAACAACAACAATGTCAAATAAACAACAACAACAACAACAACGTCAAATAAACAACAACAATAACAACAACAACATCAACTACAACAAAAACGTCAAATAAACAACAACAACAACAACAACGTCAACAACAACAACTACATCAAATAAACAACAACAACAACGTCAAATAAACAACAACAACAATGTCACCCACAACGTCACATAAATAACAACAACAATGTCAAATAAACAACAATAATAAAAATAACATCAAATAAATAACAACAACAAGAACAACGTCAACAACAACAACAACAACAATGTCAAATAAACAACAACAACAACAACAACAATGTCAAATAAATGACAACAACAACAACGTCAACAACAACAACAACAACGTCAAATAAACAACAACAACAACAACGTCAAATAAACAACAACGTCAACAACAACAACGTTAAATAAACAACAACAAAAACAATAACAACAACAACAAATAAACAACAACAAAAACAACAACAACATCAACAACAACAAAAACGTCAAATAAACAACAACAATGTACACAACAACAACAATAACAACAACATCAACAACAACAAAAACATCAAATAAACAACAACAACAACAACAACAACAACAACGTCAACAACAATAACTACGTCAAATAAACAACAACAACAACGTCAAATAAACAACAACAACAACAATGTCACCCACAACAACGTCAAATAAATAACAACAATAATGTCAAATAAACAACAATACTAAAACAACGTCAAATAAACAACAACAACAACAACAACGTCAACAACAACAACAACAATGTCAAATAAATAACAACAACAACAACAACGTCAACAACAACAACAATGTCAATTAAATAACAACAACAACATCAAATAAACAACAACAACAACAACGTCAACAACAACAACAACGTCAAATAAACAACAACAACGTCAACAACAACAACGTCAAAAAAACAACAACGTCAACAACAACAACAACGTCAAATAAACAACAACAACAACGTCAAATAAACAACAACGTCAACAACAACAACAACGTCAAATAAACAACAACAACAACGTCAAATAAACAATAACAACAACAACAACAATGTCATATAAACAACCACAACAACCTCAAATAAACAACAACAACAACAACGTCAAATAAACAACAACAACAACAACGTCAAATAAACAACAACAATAACAACGTCAACAATAACAACAACGTCAAATAAACAACAACAACAACTATGTCAACAACAACAACAACGTCAAATAAACAACAACAACAACAACGTCAACAACAACAACAACGTCAAATAAACAACAACAACAACAACAACAACAACGTCAAATAAACAACAACAACAACACCGTCAAATAAACAACAACAACAACAACACCGTCAAATAAACAACAACAACAACAACAACGTCAATTAAAGAAACAACAACAACGTCAAATAAACAATAACAAAAATAACGTCAACAACAACAACGTCAAATAAACAACAACAACGTCAACAACAACAACAACAACGTCAAATAAAGAACAAGAACAACGTCAAATAAACAATAACAACAACAACAACAACTTCAAATAAACAACAACAACAACGTCAAATAAACAACAACAACAACGTCAAATAAACAACAACAACAACAACAACAACAACGTCAAATAAACAACAACAGCAACAACGTCAAATAAACAACAACAACAACAACAATAACAACAACAATAACGTCAAATAAACAACAACAACAACAACGTCAAATAAACAACAACAACAACAATGTCAAATAAACAACAACAATAACAACAACAACAACGTCAAATAAACAACAACAATAACAACAACAACATCAACAACAACAAAAACATCAAATAAACAACAACAACAACAACAACAACGTCAACAATACAAACTACGTCAAATAAACAACAACAACAACAACGTCAAATAAACAACAACAACAATGTCACCCACAACAACGTCACATAAATAACGACAACAACATACTAAAATAACATCAAATAAATAACAACAACAAGAACAACGTCAACAACAACAACAACAACAATGTCAAATAAACAACAACAACGTCAAATAAACAATAACGTCAACAACAACAACGTCAAATAAACAACAACAAAAACAATAACAACAACAACAAATAAACAACAACAAAAACAACAACAACATCAACAACAACAAAAACGTCAAATAAACAACAACAATGTACACAACAACAACAATAACAACAACATCAACAACAACAAAAACATCAAATAAACAACAACAACAACAACAATGTCAACAACAACAACTACGTCAAATAAACAACAACAACAACGTCAAATAAACAACAACAACAACAATGTCACCCACAACAATGTCAAATAAATAACAACAACAATGTCAAATAAACAACAATACTAAAACAACGTCAAATAAACAACAACAACAACAACAACAACGTCAACAACAACAACAACAACAATGTTAAATAAATAACAACAACAACAACAACGTCAACAACAACAACAATGTCAATTAAATAACAACAACAACATCAAATAAACAACAACAACAACAACAACGGCAACAACAACAACAACGTCAAATAAACAACAACAACGTCAAATAAATAACAACGTCAACAACAACAACAACGTCAAATAAACAACAACGTCAACAACAACAACAACGTCAAATAAACAAAAATAACAACTAAGTCAACAACAACAACAACAACAACGTCAACAACAACAACAACGTCAAATAAAGAACAACAACAACGTCAAATAAACAATAAAAACAACAACAACAATGTCAAATAAACAACAACAACAACGTCTAATAAACAACAACAACAACAACAACGTCAATAACAACAACAACAACGTCAAATAAACAACAACAACAACAACGTCAAATAAACAACAACAACAACAACGTCAAATAAACAACAACAACAACAACAACAACAACGTCAAATAAACAACAACAAAAACAATAACAACAACAACAAATAAACAACAACAAAAACAACAACAACATCAACAACAACAAAAACGTCAAATAAACAACAACAATGTACACAACAACAACAATAACAACAACATCAACAACAACCAAAACGTCAAATAAACAACAACAACAACAACAACAACGTCAACAACAACAACTACGTCAAATAAACAACAACAACAACGTCAAATAAACAACAACAACAACAATGTCACCCACAACAATGTCAAATAAATAACAACAACAATGTCAAATAAACAACAATACTAAAACAACGTCAAATAAACAACAACAACAACAACAACAACAACAACGTCAACAACAACAACAACAACAACAATGTTAAATAAATAACAACAACAACAACAACGTCAACAACAACAACAATGTCAATTAAATAACAACAACAACATCAAATAAACAACAACAACAACAACGGCAACAACAACAACAACGTCAAATAAACAACAACAACGTCAAATAAATAACAACGTCAACAACAACAACAACGTCAAATAAACAACAACGTCAACAACAACAACAACGTCAAATAAACAAAAATAACAACTAAGTCAACAACAACAACAACAACAACGTCAACAACAACAACAACGTCAAATAAAGAACAACAACAACGTCAAATAAACAATAAAAACAACAACAACAATGTCAAATAAACAACAACAACAACGTCTAATAAACAACAACAACAACAACAACGTCAATAACAACAACAACAACGTCAAATAAACAACAACAACAACAACGTCAAATAAACAACAACAACAACAACGTCAAATAAACAACAACAACAACAACAACAACAACGTCAAATAAACAACAACAAAAACAATAACAACAACAACAAATAAACAACAACAAAAACAACAACAACATCAACAACAACAAAAACGTCAAATAAACAACAACAATGTACACAACAACAACAATAACAACAACATCAACAACAACCAAAACGTCAAATAAACAACAACAACAACAACAACGTCAACAACAACAACTACGTCAAATATACAACAACAACAACAATGTCACCCACAACAACGTCAAATAAATAACAACAACAATGTCAAATAAACAACAATACTAAAACAACGTCAAATAAACAATAACAACAACAACAACAACGTCAACAACAACAACAATGTCAAATAAATAACAACAACAACAACAACGTCAACAACAACAACAATGTCAATTAAATAACAACAACAACATCAAATAAACAACAACAACAACAACGTCAACAACAACAACAACGTGAAATAAACAACAACAACGTCAACAACAACAACAACGTCAAATAAACAACAACAATAACTAAGTCAACAACAACAACAACAACAACGTCAACAACAACAACAACGTCAAATAAAGAACAACAACAACGTCAAATAAACAATAATAACAACAACAACAATGTCAAATAAACAAGAACAACAACGTCAAATAAACAACAACAACAACAACGTCAATAACAACAACAGCAACGTCAAATAAACAACAACAACGTCAAATAAACAACAACAACAACGTCAAATAAACAACAACAACAACAACAACAATAACAACAACAACAACAACAACGTCAAATAAACAACAACAACAACAACGTCAAATAAACAACAACAACAACGTTAAATAAACAAAAACAAAAACAACAACAACATCAATAACAACAAAAACGTTAAATAAACAACAACAACAACAACAACAACGTCAAATAAACAACAACAACAACAACAATAACAACAACAACAACAATGTCAAATAAACAACAACAACAATGTCACCCGCAACAACGTCAAATAAATAACAACAACAATGTCAAATAAACAACAATACTAAAACAACATCAAATAAACAACAACAACGTCAACAACAACAACAACAATGTCAAATAAATAACAACAACAACAACATCAACAACAACAATAATGTCAAATAAAATAACAACAACAATGTCAAATAAACAACAACAACAACAACAACGTCAACAACAACAACAATGTCAAATAAACAACAACAACAACGTCAAATAAACAACAACGTCAACAACAACAACAACGTCAAAAAAACAACAACGTCAACAACAACAACAACGTCAAATAAACAACAACAACAACGTCAAATAAACAACAACGTCAACAACAACAACAACGTCAAATAAACAACAACAACAACAACGTCAAATAAACAATAACAACAACAACAACAATGTCAAATAAACAACAACAACGTCAAATAAACAACAACAACAACAACACCGTCAAATAAACAACAACAACAACGTCAAATAAACAACAACAACAACAACAACGTCAAATAAACAACAACAACAACAACAACAACGTCAAATAAACAACAACAACAACAACAACAACAACAACGTCAAATAAACAACAATAACAACATCAACAACAACAACTACGTCAAATAAACAACAACAACAACAACGTCAAATAAACAACAACAACAATGTCACCCACAACAACGTCACATAAATAACGACAACAACGTACTAAAATAACATCAAATAAATAACAACAACAAGAACAACGTCAACAACAACAACAACAATGTCAAATAAACAACAACAACAACAATGTCAAATAAATGACAACAACAACAACGTCAACAACAGCAACAACAACGTCAAATAAACAACAACAACAACGTCAAATAAACAATAACGTCAACAACAACAACGTCAAATAAACAACAACAAAAACAATAACAACAACAACAAATAAACAACAACAAAAACAACAACAACATCAACAACAACAAAAACGTCAAATAAACAACAACAATGTACACAACAACAACAATAACAACAACATCAACAACAACAAAAACATCAAATAAAAACCAACAACAACAACAACAATGTCAACAACAACAACTACGTCAAATAAACAACAACAACAACGTCATATAAACAACAACAACAACAACAATGTCACCCACAACAATGTCAAATAAATAACAACAACAATGTCAAATAAACAACAATACTAAAACAACGTCAAATAAACAACAACAACAACAACAACAACGTCAACAACAACAACAACAACAATGTTAAATAAATAACAACAACAACAACAACGTCAACAACAACAACAATGTCAATTAAATAACAACAACAACATCAAATAAACAACAACAACAACAACAACAACGGCAACAACAACAACAACGTCAAATAAACAACAACAACGTCAAATAAATAACAACGTCAACAACAACAACAACGTCAAATAAACAACAACGTCAACAACAACAACAACGTCAAATAAACAAAAACAACAACTAAGTCAACAACAACAACAACAACAACGTCAACAACAACAACAACGTCAAATAAAGAACAACAACAACGTCAAATAAACAATAAAAACAACAACAACAATGTCAAATAAACAACAACAACAACGTCTAATAAACAACAACAACAACAACAACAACGTCAATAACAACAACAACAACGTCAAATAAACAACAACAACAACAACGTCAAATAAACAACAACAACAACAACAACGTCAAATAAACAACAACAACAACAACAACGTCAAATAAACAACAACAAAAACAATAACAACAACAACAAATAAACAACAACAAAAACAACAACAACATCAACAACAACAAAAACGTCAAATAAACAACAACAATGTACACAACAACAACAATAACAACAACATCAACAACAACCAAAACGTCAAATAAACAACAACAACAACAACAACGTCAACAACAACAACTACGTCAAATATACAACAACAACAACAATGTCACCCACAACAACGTCAAATAAATAACAACAACAATGTCAAATAAACAACAATACTAAAACAACGTCAAATAAACAATAACAACAACAACAACAACGTCAACAACAACAACAACAATGTCAAATAAATAACAACAACAACAACAACGTCAACAACAACAACAATGTCAATTAAATAACAACAACAACATCAAATAAACAACAACAACAACAACGTCAACAACAACAACAACGTGAAATAAACAACAACAACGTCAACAACAACAACAACGTCAAATAAACAACAACGTCAAATAAACAACAACAATAACTAAGTCAACAACAACAACAACAACGTCAACAACAACAACAACGTCAAATAAAGAACAACAACAACGTCAAATAAACAATAATAACAACAACAACAATGTCAAATAAACAAGAACAACAACGTCAAATAAACAACAACAACAACAACGTCAATAACAACAACATCAACGTCAAATAAACAACAACAACGTCAAATAAACAACAACAACAACGTCAAATAAACAACAACAACAACAACAATAACAACAACAACAACGTCAAATAAACAACAACAACCACAACGTCAAATAACAACAACAACAACGTCAAATAAACAAAAACAAAAACAACAACAACATCAATAACAACAAAAACGTCAAATAAACAACAACAACAACAACAACGTCAAATAAACAACAACAACAACAACAATAACAACAACAACAACAATGTCAAATAAACAACAACAACAATGTCACCCGCAACAACGTCAAATAAATAACAACAACAATGTCAAATAAATAACAATACTAAAACAACATCAAATAAACAACAACAACAACAATGTCAAATAAATAACAACAACAACAACATCAACAACAACAATAATGTCAAATAAAATAACAACAACAATGTCAAATAAACAACAACAACAACAACAACGTCAACAACAACAACAATGTCAAATAAACAACAACAACAACGTTAAATAAACAACAACGTCAACAACAACAACAACGTCAAATAAACAACAACAACAACAACAACGTCAAATAAACAATAACAACAACAACAACAATGTCAAATAAACAACAACAACGTCAAATAAACAACAACAACAACAACACCGTCAAATAAACAACAACAACAACGTCAAATAAACAACAACAACAACAACAACGTCAAATAAACAACAACAATAACAACAACAACGTCAAATAAACAACAACAACAACAACGTCAAATAAACAACAATAACAACGTCAACAATAACAACAACGTCAAATAAACAACAACAACAACTATGTCAACAACAACAACAACGTCAACAACAACAACAACGTCAAATAAACAACAACAACAACAACAACAACGTCAAATAAACAACAACAACAACAACAACAACAACAACGTCAAATAAACAACAACAACAACACTGTCAAATAAACAACAACAACAACAACGTCAATTAAAGAAACAACAACAACGTCAAATAAACAATAACAAAAATAACGTCAAATAAACAACAACAACGTCAACAACAACAACAACGTCAAATAAAGAACAAGAACAACGTCAAATAAACAATAACAACGTCAAATAAACAACAACAACAACATCAAATAAACAACAACAATTTCAAATAAACAACAACAACAACGTCAAATAAACAACAACAACAACAACGTCAAATAAACAACAACAACAACAACAACAACGTCAAATAAACAACAACAACAACGTCAATTAAACAACAAGAACAACAACAACAACGTCAAATAAACAACAACAATAACAATAACAACAACAACAACGTCAAATAAACAACAACAACAACAACAACAACGTCAATTAAACAACAACAACAACGTCAAATAAACAACAACAAAAACAACAACAACATTGACAACAAAAAAAACGTCAAATAAACAACAACAACAATAATGTCAACAACAACAACAACAACATCAACAACAACAACGTCAAATAAACAACAACAACAACGTCAAATAAACAACAACAACAACAACGTCAACAACAACAAGTACGTCAAATAAACAACAACAACAACAACGTCAAATAAACAATAACAACAACAACAACGTCAAATAAACAACAACAACGTCAAATAAACAACAACAACGTCAAATAAAGAACAACAACAACAACAACGTCAAATAAACAACAACAATGTCAACAACAACAACAATAAGAACAATGTCAAATAAACAACAACAACAACAACAACAACGTAAAATAAACAACAACAACAACAAAAACGTCAAATAAACAACAACAACAACAACGTCAACAACAACAACTATGTCAAATACACAACAACAACAACGTTAAATAAACAACAACAACAAAAATGTCACCCACAACAACGTCCAATAAATAACAACAGAAATGTCAAATAAACAACAATAATAAAACAACGTCAAATAAACAACAACAACAACAACGTCAACAACAACAACAACAATGTCAAATAAACAACAACAACAACAACGTCACATAAACAACAACAAAAACGTCAAATAAACAACAACAACATCGTCAAATAAACAACAACAACAACAACAATGTCAACAATGTCAAATAAACAACAACAACAACAACGTCACATAAACAACAACAACAACAACAACGTCAAATAAATAACAACAACAACAACAACAAAATCGTCAAATAAACAACAACGTCAAATAAACATCAACAACAACAACGTCAACAACAACAAAAACATCAAATAAACAACAACAACAATAACAACGTCAAATAAACAACAACAACAATAACGTCAAATAAACAACAACAACAACAACGTCATATAAACAACAACAATAACAAATACAACAACGTCAAATAAACAACAACAACAACGTCAAAAAAACAACAACGAAAACAACGTCAACAACAACAACAACGTCAACAACAACAACAACGTCAAATAAACAACAACAACAACAACGTCAAATAAACAATAACAATAACAACAACAATGTCAAATAAACAACAACAACAACAACGTCAAATAAACAACAACAACAATGTCACCCATAACAACGTCAAATAAATAACAACAACAATGTCAAATAAACAACAATACTAAAAAATCATCAAATAAACAACAACAACAACAACGTCAACAACAACAACAACAACAATGTCAAATAAATAACAACAACAACGTCAACAACAACAATGTCAAATAAATAACAACAACAACGTCAAATAAACAACAACAACAACGTCAACAACAACAACAACGTCAAATAAACAACAACAACAACGTCAACAACAACAACAACGTCAAATAAATAACAACGTCAACAACAACAACAACGTCAAATAAGCAACAACAACAACTAAGTCAACAACAACAACAACAACGTCAACAACAACAACAACGTCAAATAAACAACAACAACAACGTCAAATAAACAACAACGTCAACAACAAAAACAACGACAAATAAACAACAACAACAACGTCAAATAAACAATAACAACAACAACAACAATGTCAAATAAACAACAACAACAACGTCAAATAAACAACAACAACAACAACAACGTCAAATAAACAACAACAATAACGTCAAATAAACAACAAAAATGTCAAATAAACAACAACAACAACAACGTCAACAACAACAACTATGTCAAATAAACAACAACAACAACGTTAAATAAACAACAACAACAAAAATGTCACCCACAACAACGTCCAATAAATAACAACAAAAATGTCAAATAAACAACAATACTAAAACAACGTCAAATAAACAACAACAACAACAACAACAATGTCAAATAAACAACAACAACAACAACAACGTCACATAAACAACAACAACAACGTCAAATAAACAACAACAGCAACAACAACATCGTCAAATAAACAACAACAACAACAACAACAACAACAATGTCAACAATTTCAAATAAGCAACAACAACATCGTCAAATAAACAACAACAACAACAACAACAACAACAACAACAATGTCAACAATGTCAAATAAACAACAACAACAACGTCACATAAACAACAACAACAACAACGTCAAATAAATAACAACAACAACAACAACATCGTCAAATAAACAACAACAACAACGTCAAATAAACAACAACAAGAACAACAACAACAAGAACAACAACAACAACGTCAAATAAACAACAAAAACAACAACAACAACGTCAACAACATTAACAACGTCAAATAAACAACAACAACGTCAACAACAACAAAAACATCAAATAAACAACAACAACAACAACAACAATAACAACGTCAAATAAACAACAACAACAATAACGTCAAATAAACAACAACAACAAAAACAACGTCAAATAAACAACAACAACAACAAATACAACAACGTCAAATAAACAACAACAACAACGTCAAATAAATAACAACAACAACGTCAAATAAACAACAACAATAACAACAACGTCAAATAAGCAACAACAACAACAACAACAACAAATACAACAACGACAACAACAACAATGTCAAATAACAAAAACAACGTCAAATAAACAACAATAACAACGTCAAATAAACAACAACAACAACAACGTCAAATAAACAATAACAACAACAACGTCAAATAAATAAAAACAACAACAACGTCAAATAAACAACAACAACAACAACGTCAAATAAACAACAACAACAACAATGTCAAATAAACAACAACAATAATAACAACAACAACAACGTCAAATAAACAACAACAACAACAACAACAACAACAAAAATGTCAAATAAACAACAACAACAACGTCAACAACAATAACTACGTCAAATAAACAACAACAACAATGTCAAATAAATAACAACAACAATGTCACCCACAACAACGTGAAATAAATAACAACAACAATGTCAAATAAACAACAATACTAAAACAACATCAAATAAACAACATCAACAACAACGTCAACAACAACAACAATGTCAAATAAATAACAACAACAACGTCAAATAAACAACAACAACAACGTCAACAACAACAACGTGAAATAAACAACAACAACAACGCCAAATAAACAACAACAACAACAACAACGTCAAATAAACAATAACAACAACATCAACAACAACAACAATGTCAAATAAACAACAACAACAACGTCAACAACAACAACAATGTCAAATAAACAACAATAACAACGTCAAATAAACAACAACAACAACAATGTCAAGAACAATAACAACAACGTCAAATAAACAATAACAACAACAACTATGTCAACAACAACAACAACGTCAAATAAACAACAACAACAACAACAACGTCAACAACAACGTCAAATAAACAACAACAATAACAACAACAATGTCAAATAAACAACAACAACATTAACGTCAAATAAACAACAACAACAACGTCAAATAAACAACAACAAAAACAACGTCAACAACAACAACAGCGTCAACAACAACGTCAACAACAACAACAACGTCAAATAAACAACAACAACAACGTCAAATAAACAATAACAATAACAACAACAATGTCAAATAAACAACAACAACAACGTCAAATAAACAACAACAATGTCACCCACAACAACGTCAAATAAATAACAACAACAATGTCAAATAAACAACAATACTAAAACAGCATCAAATAAACAACAACAACAACAACGTCAACAACAACAACAACAGCAATGTCAAATAAATAACAACAACAACAACGTCAACAACAACAACAATGTCAAATAAATAACAACAACAACGCCAAATAAACAACAACAACAACGTCAACAACAACAACAACGTCAACAACAACAACAACGTCAAATAAACAACAACGTCAACAAAACAACAACAATGTCAAATAAACAACAATAACAACCACGTCAAATAAACAACAACAACAACGTCAAATAAACAATAACAACAACAACAACGGTGTCAAATAAACAACAACAACAACGTCAAATAAACAACAACAACAACACCGTCAAATAAACAACAACAACAACAACGTCAAATAAACAACAACAACAACAACAACAACAACGTCAAATAAACAACAACAACAACAACGTCAAATAAACAACAACAATAACAACGTCAACAATAACAACAACGTCAAATAAACAACAACAACAACTATGTCAACAACAACAACGTCAAATAAACAACAACAACAACAACGTCAACAACAACAACAACGTCAAATAAACAACAACAACAACAACGTCAAATAAACATCAACAACAACACCGTCAAATAAACAACAACAACAACAACAACGTCAAATAAAGAAACAACAACAACGTCAAATAAACAACAACAAAAACAACGTCAACAACAACAACGTCAAATAAACAACAACAACGTCAACAAAGACAACAACGTCAAATAAAGAACAACAACAACATCAAATAAAGAATAACAACAACAACAATGTCAAATAAACAACAACAACAACAACAACGTCAAATAAACAACAACAACAACGTCAACAACAACAACGTCAAATAAACAACAACAACAACAACAACGTCAAATAAACAACAACAACAACGTCAAATAAACAACAACAACAACAACAACAATAACAACAACAACGTCAAATAAACAACAACAACAACAACAACAACAACAACGTCAAATAAACAACAACAACAATGTCAAATAAACAACAACAATAACAACAACAACGTCAAATAAACAACAACAACAACAACAACAACATCAACAACAACAAAAACGTCAAATAAACAACAACAACAACAACAACGTCAACAACAACAACTACGTCAAATAAACAACAACAACAACAACAAATACAACAACGTCAAATAAACAACAACAACAACGTCAAATAAACAACAACGAAAACAACGTCAACAACAACAACGTCAACAACAACAACAACGTCAAATAAACAACAACAACAACAACGTCAAATAAACAATAACAATAACAACAACAATGTTAAATAAACAACAACAACAACAACAACGTCAAATAAACAACAACAACAACAATGTCACCCATAACAACGTCAAATAAATAACAACAACAATGTCAAATAAACAACAATACTAAAAAATCATCAAATAAACAACAACAACAACAACGTCAACAACAACAACAACAACAATGTCAAATAAATAACAACAACAACAACGTCAACAACAACAATGTCAAATAAATAACAACAACAACGTCAAATAAACAACAACAACAACGTCAACAACAACAACAACGTCAAATAAACAACAACAACAACATCAAATAAACAACAACGTCAACGACAACAACAACGTCAAATAAATAACAACGTCAACAACAACAACAACAACGTCAAATAAGCAACAACAACAACTAAGTCAACAACAACAACAACAACGTCAACAACAACAACAACAACGTCAAATAAATAACAACAACAACGTCAAATAAACAATAACAACAACAACAACAATGTCAAATAAACAACAACAACAACGTCAAGTAAACAACAACAATAACAACAACGTCAAATAAACAACAACAATAACGTCAAATAAACAACAAAAACGTCAAATAAACAACAACAACAAAAACAACAACAACGTCAACAACAACAACTATGTCAAATAAACAACAACAACGTTAAATAAACAACAACAACAACAAAAATGTCACCCACAACAACGTCCAATAAATAACAACAGAAATGTCAAATAAACAACAATACTAAAACAACGTCAAATAAACAACAACAACAACAACAATGTCAAATAAACAACAACAACAACAACAACGTCACATAAACAACAACAACAACAACAACGTCAAATAAACAACAACAGCAACAACAACATCGTCAAATAAACAACAACAACAACAACAACAACAACAACAACAACAACAACAACAATGTCAACAATGTCAAATAAACAACAACAACAACGTCACATAAACAACAACAACAACAACGTCAAATAAATAACAACAACAACAACAACATCGTCAAATAAACAACAACAACAACGTCAAATAAACAACAACAAGAACAACAACAACAATAACAACAACAACAACGTCAAATAAACAACAAAAACAACAACAACAACGTCAACAACATTAACAACGTCAAATAAACAACAACAACGTCAACAACAACAAAAACATCAAATAAACAACAACAACAACAATAACAACGTCAAATAAACAACAACAACAATAACGTCAAATAAACAACAATAACAACAACGTCAAATAAACAACAACAACAACAAATACAACAACGTCAAATAAACAACAACAACAACGTCAAATAAACAACAATAATAACAACAACGACAAATAAGCAACAACAACAACAACAACAACAAATACAACAACGACAACAACAACAACGTCAAATAACAAAAACAACGTCAAATAAACAACAACAATAACAACGTCAAATAAACAATAACAACAACAACGTCAAATAAATAAAAACAACAACAACGTCAAATAAACAACAACAACAACAACAACGTCAAATAAACAACAACAACAACAACAATGTCAAATAAACAACAACAATAACAACAACAACAACGTCAAATAAACAACAACAACAACAACAACAAAAATGTCAAATAAACAACAACAACAATGTCAACAACAACAACTACGTCAAATAAACAACAACAACAACGTCAAATAAATAACAACAACAACAATGTCAAGAACAATAACAACAACGTCAAATAAACAATAACAACAACAACTATGTCAACAACAACAACAACGTCAAATAAACAACAACAACAACAACAACGTCAACAACAACGTCAAATAAACAACAACAATAACAACAACAATGTCAAATAAACAACAACAACATTAACGTCAAATAAACAACAACAACAACGTCAAATAAACAACAACAAAAACAACGTCAACAACAACAACAGCGTCAACAACAACGTCAACAACAACAACAACGTCAAATAAACAACAACAACAACGTCAAATAAACAATAACAATAACAACAACAATGTCAAATAAACAACAACAACAACGTCAAATAAACAACAACAATGTCACCCACAACAACGTCAAATAAATAACAACAACAATGTCAAATAAACAACAATACTAAAACAGCATCAAATAAACAACAACAACAACAACGTCAACAACAACAACAACAGCAATGTCAAATAAATAACAACAACAACAACGTCAACAACAACAACAATGTCAAATAAATAACAACAACAACGCCAAATAAACAACAACAACAACGTCAACAACAACAACAACGTCAACAACAACAACAACGTCAAATAAACAACAACGTCAACAAAACAACAACAATGTCAAATAAACAACAATAACAACCACGTCAAATAAACAACAACAACAACGTCAAATAAACAATAACAACAACAACAACGGTGTCAAATAAACAACAACAACAACGTCAAATAAACAACAACAACAACACCGTCAAATAAACAACAACAACAACAACGTCAAATAAACAACAACAACAACAACAACAACAACGTCAAATAAACAACAACAACAACAACGTCAAATAAACAACAACAATAACAACGTCAACAATAACAACAACGTCAAATAAACAACAACAACAACTATGTCAACAACAACAACGTCAAATAAACAACAACAACAACAACGTCAACAACAACAACAACGTCAAATAAACAACAACAACAACAACGTCAAATAAACATCAACAACAACACCGTCAAATAAACAACAACAACAACAACAACGTCAAATAAAGAAACAACAACAACGTCAAATAAACAACAACAAAAACAACGTCAACAACAACAACGTCAAATAAACAACAACAACGTCAACAAAGACAACAACGTCAAATAAAGAACAACAACAACATCAAATAAAGAATAACAACAACAACAATGTCAAATAAACAACAACAACAACAACAACGTCAAATAAACAACAACAACAACGTCAACAACAACAACGTCAAATAAACAACAACAACAACAACAACGTCAAATAAACAACAACAACAACGTCAAATAAACAACAACAACAACAACAACAATAACAACAACAACGTCAAATAAACAACAACAACAACAACAACAACAACGTCAAATAAACAACAACAACAATGTCAAATAAACAACAACAATAACAACAACAACAACGTCAAATAAACAACAACAACAACAACAACAACATCAACAACAACAAAAACGTCAAATAAACAACAACAACAACAACAACGTCAACAACAACAACTACGTCAAATAAACAACAACAACAACAACAAATACAACAACGTCAAATAAACAACAACAACAACGTCAAATAAACAACAACGAAAACAACGTCAACAACAACAACGTCAACAACAACAACAACGTCAAATAAACAACAACAACAACAACGTCAAATAAACAATAACAATAACAACAACAATGTTAAATAAACAACAACAACAACAACAACAACGTCAAATAAACAACAACAACAACAATGTCACCCATAACAACGTCAAATAAATAACAACAACAATGTCAAATAAACAACAATACTAAAAAATCATCAAATAAACAACAACAACAACAACGTCAACAACAACAACAACAACAATGTCAAATAAATAACAACAACAACAACGTCAACAACAACAATGTCAAATAAATAACAACAACAACGTCAAATAAACAACAACAACAACGTCAACAACAACAACAACGTCAAATAAACAACAACAACAACATCAAATAAACAACAACGTCAACGACAACAACAACGTCAAATAAATAACAACGTCAACAACAACAACAACAACGTCAAATAAGCAACAACAACAACTAAGTCAACAACAACAACAACAACGTCAACAACAACAACAACAACGTCAAATAAATAACAACAACAACGTCAAATAAACAATAACAACAACAACAACAATGTCAAATAAACAACAACAACAACGTCAAGTAAACAACAACAATAACAACAACGTCAAATAAACAACAACAATAACGTCAAATAAACAACAAAAACGTCAAATAAACAACAACAACAAAAACAACAACAACGTCAACAACAACAACTATGTCAAATAAACAACAACAACGTTAAATAAACAACAACAACAACAAAAATGTCACCCACAACAACGTCCAATAAATAACAACAGAAATGTCAAATAAACAACAATACTAAAACAACGTCAAATAAACAACAACAACAACAACAATGTCAAATAAACAACAACAACAACAACAACGTCACATAAACAACAACAACAACAACAACGTCAAATAAACAACAACAGCAACAACAACATCGTCAAATAAACAACAACAACAACAACAACAACAACAACAACAACAACAACAATGTCAACAATGTCAAATAAACAACAACAACAACGTCACATAAACAACAACAACAACAACGTCAAATAAATAACAACAACAACAACAACATCGTCAAATAAACAACAACAACAACGTCAAATAAACAACAACAAGAACAACAACAACAATAACAACAACAACAACGTCAAATAAACAACAAAAACAACAACAACAACGTCAACAACATTAACAACGTCAAATAAACAACAACAACGTCAACAACAACAAAAACATCAAATAAACAACAACAACAACAATAACAACGTCAAATAAACAACAACAACAATAACGTCAAATAAACAACAATAACAACAACGTCAAATAAACAACAACAACAACAAATACAACAACGTCAAATAAACAACAACAACAACGTCAAATAAACAACAATAATAACAACAACGACAAATAAGCAACAACAACAACAACAACAACAAATACAACAACGACAACAACAACAACGTCAAATAACAAAAACAACGTCAAATAAACAACAACAATAACAACGTCAAATAAACAATAACAACAACAACGTCAAATAAATAAAAACAACAACAACGTCAAATAAACAACAACAACAACAACAACGTCAAATAAACAACAACAACAACAACAATGTCAAATAAACAACAACAATAACAACAACAACAACGTCAAATAAACAACAACAACAACAACAACAAAAATGTCAAATAAACAACAACAACAATGTCAACAACAACAACTACGTCAAATAAACAACAACAACAACGTCAAATAAATAACAACAACAATGTCACCCACAACAACATGAAATAAATAACAACAACAATGTCAAATAAACAACAATACTAAAACAACATCAAATAAACAACAACAACAACAACGTCAACAACAACAACAACAACAACGTCAACAACAACAACAACAATGTCAAATAAACAACAACAAAAACAACAACGTCAACAACAACAACAACAACAACAACGTCAACAACAACAACAATGTCAAATAAACAACAATAAACAACAACAACGTCAACAACAACAACAATGTCAAATAAATAACAACAACAACGTCAAATAAACAACAACAACAACGTCAACAACAACAACGTCAAATAAACAACAACAACGTCAAATAAACAACAACAACAACAACAACAACGTCAAATAAACAACAACAACAACAACAACGTCAACAACAACAACAATGTCAAATAAACAACAACAACAACGTCAACAACAACAGCAATGTCAAATAAACAACAATAACAACGTCAAATAAACAACAACAACAACAATGTCAAGAACAACAACAACAACGTCAAATAAACAACAACAACAACAACTATGTCAACAACAACAACAACGTCAAATAAACAACAACAACAACAACGTCAACAACAACGTCAAATAAACAACAACAATAACAACAACAATGTCAAATAAACAACAACAACATTAACGTCAAATAAACAACAACAACAACGTCAAATAAACAACAACAAAAACAATGTCAACAACAACAACAACGTCAAATAAACAACAACAACAACAACAACGTCAAATAAACAACAACAACAACGTCAAATAAACAACAACAACAATGTCACCCACAACAACGTCAAATAAATAACAACAACAATGTCAAATAAACAACAATACTAAAACAACATCAAATAAACAACAACAACAACAACAACGTCAACAACAACAACAACAATGTCAAATAAATAACAACAACAACAACGTCAACAACAACAACAATGTCAAATAAATAACAACAACAACGTCAAATAAACAACAACAACAACGTCAACAACAACAACAACGTCAAATAAACAACAACGTCAACAACAACAACAACGTCAAATAAACAACAACGTCAACAACAACAACAACAATGTCAAATAAACAACAACAACAACCACGTCAAATAAACAACAACAACAACAACGTCAAATAAACAATAACAACAACAACAACAATGTCGAATAAACAACAACAACAACGTCAAATAAACAACAACAACAACAACAACACCGTAAAATAAACAACAACAACAACGTCAAATAAACAACAACAACAACAACAACGTCAAATAAACAACAACAACAACAACAACGTCAAATAAACAACAACAATAAATACGTCAACAATAACAACATCGTCAAATAAACAACAACAACAACTATGTCAACAACAACAACAACTATGTCAACAACAACAACGTCAAATAAACAACAACAACGTCAACAACAACAACAACGTCAAATAAACAACAACAACAACAACGTCAAATAAACAACAACAACAACACCGTCAAATAAACAACAACAACAACGTCAAATAAAGAAACAACAACAACGTCAAATAAACAACAACAAAAACAACGTCAACAACAACAACGTCAAATAAACAACAACAACGTCAACAAAGACAACAACGTCAAATAAAGAACAACAACAACATCAAATAAACAATAACAACAACAACAACAATGTCAAATAAACAACAACAACAACAACGTCAAATAAACAACAACAACAACGTCAACAACAAAACCGTCAAATAAACAACAACAACAACAACAACGTCAAATAAACAACAACAACAACAACAACAACAATAACAACAACAACAACGTCAAATAAACAACAACAACAACAACAACAACGTCAAATAAACAACAACAACAATGTCAAATAAACAACAACAATAACAACAACAACAACGTCAAATAAACAACAACAACAACAACAACATCAACAACAACAACAACGTCAAATAAACAACAACAACAACAACAACGTCAACAACAACAACTACGTCAAATAAACAACAATAACAACAACGTCAAATAAACAGCAACAACAATGTCACCCACAACAACGTCAAATAAATAACAACAACAATGTCAAATAAACAACAATACTAAAACAACATCAAATAAAGAATAACAACAACAACAATGTCAAATAAACAACAACAACAACAACGTCAAATAAACAACAACAACAACGTCAACAACAACAACGTCAAATAAACAACAACAACAACAACAACAACGTCAAATAAACAACAACAACAACAACAATAACAAAAACAACGTCAAATAAACAACAACAACAATAACGTCAAATAAACAACAATAACAACAACGTCAAATAAACAACAACAACAACAAATACAACAACGTCAAATAAACAACAACAACAACGTCAAATAAACAACAATAATAACAACAACGACAAATAAGCAACAACAACAACAACAACAACAAATACAACAACGGCAACAACAACAACGCCAAATAACAAAAACAACGTCAAATAAACAACAACAATAACAACGTCAAATAAACAATAACAACAACAACGTCAAATAAATAAAAACAACAACAACGTCAAATAAACAACAACAACAACAACAACGTCAAATAAACAACAACAACAACAACAATGTCAAATAAACAACAACAATAACAACAACAACAACGTCAAATAAACAACAACAACAACAACAACAACAACAAAAATGTCAAATAAACAACAACAACAACGTCAACAACAACAACTACGTCAAATAAACAACAACAACAACGTCAAATAAATAACAACAACAATGTCACCCACAACAACATGAAATAAATAACAACAACAATGTCAAATAAACAACAATACTAAAACAACATCAAATAAACAACAACAACAACAACGTCAACAACAACAACAACAACAACATCAACAACAACAACAACAATGTCAAATAAACAACAACAAAAACAACAACGTCAACAACAACAACAACAACAACAACGTCAACAACAACAACAATGTCAAATAAACAACAATAAACAACAACAACGTCAACAACAACAACAATGTCAAATAAACAACAATAAACAACAACAACGTCAACAACAACAACAATGTCAAATAAATAACAACAACAACGTCAAATAAACAACAACAACAACGTCAACAACAACAACGTCAAATAAACAACAACAACAACGTCAAATAAACAACAACAACAACAACAACAACGTCAAATAAACAACAACAACAACAACGTCAACAACAACAACAATGTCAAATAAACAACAACAACAACGTCAACAACAACAACAATGTCAAATAAACAACAATAACAACGTCAAATAAACAACAACAACAACAATGTCAAGAACAACAACAACAACGTCAAATAAACAACAACAACAACAACTATGTCAACAACAACAACAACGTCAAATAAACAACAACAACAACAACGTCAACAACAACGTCAAATAAACAACAACAATAACAACAACAATGTCAAATAAACAACAACAACATTAACGTCAAATAAACAACAACAACAACGTCAAATAAACAACAACAAAAACAACGTCAACAACAACAACAACGTCAAATAAACAACAACAACAACAACGTCAAATAAACAACAACAACAACGTCAAATAAACAACAACAACAATGTCACCCACAACAACGTCAAATAAATAACAACAACAATGTCAAATAAACAACAATACTAAAACAACATCAAATAAACAACAACAACAACAACAACGTCAACAACAACAACAACAATGTCAAATAAATAACAACAACAACAACGTCAACAACAACAACAATGTCAAATAAATAACAACAACAACGTCAAATAAACAACAACAACAACGTCAACAACAACAACAACGTCAAATAAACAACAACGTCAACAACAACAACAACGTCAAATAAACAACAACGTCAACAACAACAACAACAATGTCAAATAAACAACAACAACAACCACGTCAAATAAACAACAACAACAACGTCAAATAAACAATAACAACAACAACAACAATGTCAAATAAACAACAACAACAACGTCAAATAAACAACAACAACAACAACAACACCGTAAAATAAACAACAACAACAACGTCAAATAAACAACAACAACAACAACAACAACGTCAAATAAACAACAACAACAACAACAACGTCAAATAAACAACAACAATAAATACGTCAACAATAACAACATCGTCAAATAAACAACAACAACAACTATGTCAACAACAACAACAACTATGTCAACAACAACAACGTCAAATAAACAACAACAACGTCAACAACAACAACAACGTCAAATAAACAACAACAACAACAACGTCAAATAAACAACAACAACAACACCGTCAAATAAACAACAACAACAACGTCAAATAAAGAAACAACAACAACGTCAAATAAACAACAACAAAAACAACGTCAACAACAACATAGTCAAATAAACAACAACAACGTCAACAAAGACAACAACGTCAAATAAAGAACAACAACAACATCAAATAAACAATAACAACAACAACAACAATGTCAAATAAACAACAACAACAACAACGTCAAATAAACAACAACAACAACGTCAACAACAAAACCGTCAAATAAACAACAACAACAACAACAACAACGTCAAATAAACAACAACAACAACAACAACAATAACAACAACAACAACGTCAAATAAACAACAACAACAACAACAACAACAACGTCAAATAAACAACAACAACAACAATGTCAAATAAACAACAACAATAACAACAACAACAACGTCAAATAAACAACAACAACAACAACATCAACAACAACAACAACGTCAAATAAACAACAACAACAACAACAACGTCAACAACAACAACTACGTCAAATAAACAACAATAACAACAACGTCAAATAAACAGCAACAACAATGTCACCCACAACAACGTCAAATAAATAACAACAACAATGTCAAATAAACAACAATACTAAAACAACATCAAATAAAGAATAACAACAACAACAATGTCAAATAAACAACAACAACAACAACGTCAAATAAACAACAACAACAACGTCAACAACAACAACGTCAAATAAACAACAACAACAACAACAACAACGTCAAATAAACAACAACAACAACGTCAAATAAACAACAACAACAACAACAATAACAAAAACAACGTCAAATAAACAACAACAACAACAACAACAACAACAACAACAACGGCAAATAAACAACAACAACAATGTCAAATAAACAACAACAATAACAACAACAACAACGTCAAATAAACAACAACAACAACAACAACATCAACAACAACAAAAACGTCAAATAAACAACAACAACAACAACAACAACGTCAACAACAATAACTACGTCAAATAAACAACAACAACAACAACAAATACAACAACGTCAAATAAACAACAACAACAACGTCAAATAAACAACAACGAAAACAACGTCAACAACAACAACGTCAACAACAACAACAACGTCAAATAAACAACAACAACAACAACATCAAATAAACAATAACAATAACAACAACAATGTCAAATAAACAACAACAACAACAACAACGTCAAATAAACAACAACAACAATGTCACCCATAACAACGTCAAATAAATAACAACAACAATGTCAAATAAACAACAATACTAAAAAATCATCAAATAAACAACAACAACAACAACGTCAACAACAACAACAACAATGTCAAATAAATAACAACAACAACAACGTCAACAACAACAATGTCAAATAAATAACAACAACAACGTCAAATAAACAACAACAACAACGTCAACAACAACAACAACGTCAAATAAACAACAACAACAACGTCAAATAAACAACAACGTCAACGACAACAACAACGTCAAATAAATAACAACGTCAACAACAACAACAACAATGTCAAATAAGCAACAACAACAACTAAGTCAACAACAACAACAACAACGTCAACAACAACAACAACAACGTCAAATAAATAACAACAACAACGTCAAATAAACAATAACAACAACAACAACAATGTCAAATAAACAACAACAACAACGTCAAGTAAACAACAACAACAACAACAACGTCAAATAAACAACAACAATAACGTCAAATAAACAACAAAAACGTCAAATAAACAACAACAACAAAAACAACAACAACGTCAACAACAACAACTATGTCAAATAAACAACAACAACGTTAAATAAACAACAACAACAACAAAAATGTCACCCACAACAACGTCCAATAAATAACAGCAGAAATGTCAAATAAACAACAATACTAAAACAACGTCAAATAAACAACAACAACAACAACAACAATGTCAAATAAACAACAACAACAACAACAACAACGTCACATAAACAACAACAACAACAACAACGTCAAATAAACAACAACAGCAACAACAACATCGTCAAATAAACAACAACAACAACAACAACAACAACAACAACAACAATGTCAACAATGTCAAATAAACAACAACAACAACGTCACATAAACAACAACAACAACAACGTCAAATAAATAACAACAACAACAACAACATCGTCAAATAAACAACAACAACAACGTCAAATAAACAACAACAAGAACAACAACAACAATAACAACAACAACAACGTCAAATAAACAACAAAAACAACAACAACAACGTCAACAACATTAACAACGTCAAATAAACAACAACAACGTCAACAACAACAAAAACATCAAATAAACAACAACAACAACAATAACAACGTCAAATAAACAACAACAACAATAACGTCAAATAAACAACAATAACAACAACGTCAAATAAACAACAACAACAACAAATACAACAACGTCAAATAAACAACAACAACAACGTCAAATAAACAACAATAATAACAACAACGACAAATAAGCAACAACAACAACAACAACAACAAATACAACAACGGCAACAACAACAACGTCAAATAACAAAAACAACGTCAAATAAACAACAACAATAACAACGTCAAATAAACAATAACAACAACAACGTCAAATAAATAAAAACAACAACAACGTCAAATAAACAACAACAACAACAACAACGTCAAATAAACAACAACAACAACAATGTCAAATAAACAACAACAATAACAACAACAACAACGTCAAATAAACAACAACAACAACAACAACAACAAAAATGTCAAATAAACAACAACAACAACGTCAACAACAACAACTACGTCAAATAAACAACAACAACAACGTCAAATAAATAACAACAACAATGTCACCCACAACAACATGAAATAAATAACAACAACAATGTCAAATAAACAACAATACTAAAACAACATCAAATAAACAACAACAACAACAACGTCAACAACAACAACAACAACAACGTCAACAACAACAACAACAATGTCAAATAAACAACAACAAAAACAACAACGTCAACAACAAATACAACAACAACAACGTCAACAACAACAACAACAACAACAATGTCAAATAAACAACAATAAACAACAACAACGTCAACAACAACAACAATGTCAAATAAATAACAACAACAACGTCAAATAAACAACAACAACAACGTCAACAACAACAACGTCAAATAAACAACAACAACAACGTCAAATAAACAACAACAACAACAACAACAACGTCAAATAAACAACAACAACAACAACGTCAACAACAACAACAATGTCAAATAAACAACAACAACAACGTCAACAACAACAACAATGTCAAATAAACAACAATAACAACGTCAAATAAACAACAACAACAACAATGTCAAGAACAACAACAACAACGTCAAATAAACAACAACAACAACAACTATGTCAACAACAACAACAACGTCAAATAAACAACAACAACAACAACGTCAACAACAACGTCAAATAAACAACAACAATAACAACAACAATGTCAAATAAACAACAACAACATTAACGTCAAATAAACAACAACAACAACGTCAAATAAACAACAACAAAAACAACGTCAACAACAACAACAACGTCAAATAAACAACAACAACAACAACAACGTCAAATAAACAACAACAACAACGTTAAATAAACAACAACAACAATGTCACCCACAACAACGTCAAATAAATAACAACAACAATGTCAAATAAACAACAATACTAAAACAACATCAAATAAACAACAACAACAACAACAACGTCAACAACAACAACAACAACAATGTCAAATAAATAACAACAACAACAACGTCAACAACAACAACAATGTCAAATAAATAACAACAACAACGTCAAATAAACAACAACAACAACGTCAACAACAACAACAACGTCAAATAAACAACAACGTCAACAACAACAACAACGTCAAATAAACAACAACGTCAACAACAACAACAACAATGTCAAATAAACAACAACAACAACCACGTCAAATAAACAACAACAACAACAACGTCAAATAAACAATAACAACAACAACAACAATGTCAAATAAACAACAACAACAACGTCAAATAAACAACAACAACAACAACAACACCGTAAAATAAACAACAACAACAATGTCAAATAAACAACAACAACAACAACAACGTCAAATAAACAACAACAACAACAACAACGTCAAATAAACAACAACAATAACAACGTCAACAATAACAACATCGGCAAATAAACAACAACAACAACTATGTCAACAACAACAACAACTATGTCAACAACAACAACGTCAAATAAACAACAACAACGTCAACAACAACAACAACGTCAAATAAACAACAACAACAACAACGTCAAATAAACAACAACAACAACACCGTCAAATAAACAACAACAACAACGTCAAATAAAGAAACAACAATAACGTCAAATAAACAACAACAAAAACAACGTCAACAACAACAACGTCAAATAAACAACAACAACGTCAACAAAGACAACAACGCCAAATAAAGAACAACAACAACATCAAATAAACAATAACAACAACAACAACAATGTCAAATAAACAACAACAACAACAACAACGTCAAATAAACAACAACAACAACGTCAACAACAAAACCGTCAAATAAACAACAACAACAACAACGTCAAATAAACAACAACAACAACAACAACAACGTCAAATAAACAACAACAACAACAACAACAATAACAACAACAACAACGTCAAATAAACAACAACAACAACAACAACGTCAAATAAACAACAACAACAATGTCAAATAAACAACAACAATAACAACAACAACAACGTCAAATAAACAACAACAACAACAACATCAACAACAACAACAACGTCAAATAAACAACAACAACAACAACGTCAACAACAACAACTACGTCAAATAAACAACAATAACAACAACGTCAAATAAACAGCAACAACAATGTCACCCACAACAACGTCAAATAAATAACAACAACAATGTCAAATAAACAACAATACTAAAACAACATCAAATAAACAACAACAACAAGAACAACGTCAAAAACAACAAAAACAACAATGTCAAATAAACAACAACAACAACAACAACAACGTCAACAACAACAACAATGTCAAATAAATAACAACAACAACAACGTCAACAACAACAACAACGTCAAATAAACAACAATGTCAACAACAACAACGTCAAATAAACAACAACAACAACAATAATAACAACAACAACAAATAAACAACAACAAAAACAACAACAACATCAAGAACAACAAAAACGTCAAATAAACAACAACAATGTCAACAACAACAACAACATCAACAACAACAAAAATGTCAAATAAACAACAACAACAACAACAACGTCAAAAACAAAACCGTCAAATAAACAACAACAACAACAACGTCAAATAAACAACAACAACAACAACAACAACGTCAAATAAACAACAACAACAACAACAACAATAACAACAACAACAACGTCAAATAAACAACAACAACAACAACAACGTCAAATAAACAACAACAACAATGTCAAATAAACAACAACAATAACAACAACAACAACGTCAAATAAACAACAACAACAACAACATCAACAACAACAACAACGTCAAATAAACAACAACAACAACAACGTCAACAACAACAACTACGTCAAATAAACAACAATAACAACAACGTCAAATAAACAGCAACAACAATGTCACCCACAACAACGTCAAATAAATAACAACAACAATGTCAAATAAACAACAATACTAAAACAACATCAAATAAACAACAACAACAAGAACAACGTCAAAAACAACAAAAACAACAATGTCAAATAAACAACAACAACAACAACAACGTCAACAACAACAACAATGTCAAATAAATAACAACAACAACAACGTCAACAACAACAACAACGTCAAATAAACAACAATGTCAACAACAACAACGTCAAATAAACAACAACAACAACAATAATAACAACAACAACAAATAAACAACAACAAAAACAACAACAACATCAAGAACAACAAAAACGTCAAATAAACAACAACAATGTCAACAACAACAACAACATCAACAACAACAAAAATGTCAAATAAACAACAACAACAACAACAACGTCAAAAACAACAACTACGTCAAATAAACAACAACAACAACATCAAATAAACAACAACAACAACAATGTCACCCACAACAACGTCAAATAAATAACAACAACAATGTCAAATAAACAACAATAATAAAACAACGTCAAATAAACAACAACAACAACGTCCACAACAACAACAATGTCAAATAAATTACAACAACAACAACAACAACGTCAACAACAACAACAATGTCAATTAAATAACAACAACGACATCAAATAAACAACAACAACAACAACAACGTCAACAACAACAACAACGTCAAATAAACAACAACAACGTCAAATAAACAACAACCACGTCAAATAAACAACAACAATAACAACAACGTCAAATAAACAACAAATAAGCAACAACAACAACAACAACAATGTCAAATAAACAACAACAACACCGTAAAATAAACAACAACAACAACGTCAAATAAACAACAACAACAACAACAACGTCAAATAAACAACAACAACAACAACAACGTCAAATAAACAACAACAATAACAACGTCAACAACAACAACATCGTCAAATAAACAACAACAACTATGTCAACAACAACAACAACTATGTCAACAACAACAACGTCAAATAAACAACAACAACGTCAACAACAACAACAACGTCAAATAAACAACAACAACAACAACAACAACGTCAAATAAACAACAACAACAACACCGTCAAATAAACAACAACAACAACGTCAAATAAAGAAACAACAACAACGTCAAATAAACAACAACAAAAACAACGTCAACAACAACAACGTCAAATAAACAACAACAACGTCAACAAAGACAACAACGTCAAATAAAGAACAACAACAACATCAAATAAACAATAACAACAACAACAACAATGTCAAATAAACAACAACAACAACAACGTCAAATAAACAACAACAACAACGTCAACAACAAAACCGTCAAATAAACAACAACAACAACAACATTGTCAAATAAACAACAACAACAACAACAACAACAATAACAACAACAACAACGTCAAATAAACAACAACAACAACAACGTCAAATAAACAACAACAACAATGTCAAATAAACAACAACAATAACAACAACAACAACGTCAAATAAACAACAACAACATCAACAACAACAAAAACGTCAAATAAACAACAACAACAACAACAACGTCAACAACAACAACTACGTCAAATAAACAACAATAACAACAACGTCAAATAAACAGCAACAACAATGTCACCCACAACAACGTCAAATAAACAACAATACTAAAACAACATCAAATAAACAACAACAACAAGAACAACGTCAAAAACAACAACAACAACAATGTCAAATAAACAACAACAACAACAACAACAACAACGTCAACAACAACAACAATGTCAAATAAATAACAACAACAACGTCAACAACAACAACAACGTCAAATAAACAACAATGTCAACAACAACAACGTCAAATAAACAACAACAACAACAATAATAACAACAACAACAAATAAACAACAACAAAAACAACAACAACATCAAGAACAACTAAAACGTCAAATAAACAACAACAATGTCAACAACAACAACAACATCAACAACAACAAAAATGTCAAATAAACAACAACAACAACAACAACAACAACGTCAACAACAACAACTACGTCAAATAAACAACAACAACAACATCAAATAAACAACAACAACAACAATGTCACCCACAACAACGTCAAATAAATAACAACAACAATGTCAAATAAACAACAATAATAAAACAACGTCAAATAAACAACAACAACAACAACAACGTCAACAACAACAACAATGTCAAATAAATTACAACAACGTCAACAACAACAACAATGTCAATTAAATAACAACAACGACATCAAATAAACAACAACAACAACAACGTCAACAACAACAACAACGTCAAATAAACAACAACCACGTCAAATAAACAACAACAATAACAACAACGTCAAATAAACAACAAATAAGCAACAACAACAACAACAACAACAATGTCAAATAAACAACAACAATAACAACGTCAAATAAACAATAACAACAACAACGTCAAATAAATAAAAACAATAACAACGTCAAATAAACAACAACAATAACAACAACAACTACGTCAAATAAACAACAACAACAACGTCAAATAAACAACAACAACAATGTCACCCACAACAACGTGAAATAAATAACAACAACAACAACGTCAACAACAACAACTACGTCAAATAAACAACAACAACAACAACGTCAAATAAACAACAACAACAATGTCACCCACAACAACGTGAAATAAATAACAACAACAATGTCAAATAAACAACAATACTAAAACAACATCAAATAAACAACAACAACAACAACGTCAACAACAACAACAACAACAACAATGTCAAATAAACAACAACAACAACAACAACAATGTCAAATAAATAACAACAACAACGTCAAATAAACAACAGCAACAATGTCAACAACAACAACGTCAAATAAACAACAACAACAACGTCAAATAGACAACAACAACAACAACAACAACGTCAAATAAACAACAACAACAACAACGTCAACAACAACAACAATGTCAAATAAACAACAACAACAACGTCAACAACAACAACAATGTCAAATAAACAACAATAACAACGTCAAATAAACAACAACAACAACAACAATGTCAAGAACAACAACAACAACGTCAAATAAACAACAATAACAACAACTATGTCAACAACAACAACAACGTCAAATAAACAACAACAACGTCAAATAAACAACAACAATAATAACAACAATGTCAAATAAACAACAACAACATTAACGTCAAATAAACAACAACAACAACGTCAAATAAACAACAACAAAAACAACGTCAACAACAACAACAACGTCAACAGCAACAACAACGTCAAATAAACAACAACAACAACAACGTCAATTAAAGAATAACAATAACAACAACAATGTCAAATAAACAACAACAACAACGTCAAATAAACAACAACAACAATATCAACCACAACAACGTCAAATAAATAACCACAACAATGTCAAATAAACAACAATACTAAAACAACATCAAATAAACAACAACAACAACAACGCAACAACAACAACAACAACAATGTCAAATAAATAACAACAACAACAACGTCAACAACAACAACAATGTCAAATAAATAACAACAACAACGTCAAATAAACAACAACAACAACGTCAACAACAACAACAACGTCAAATACACAACAACGTCAACAACAACAACAACGTCAAATAAACAACAACGTCAAATTAACAACAACGTCAACAACAACAACAACAATGTCAAATAAACAACAACAACAACCACGTCAAATAAACAACAACAACAACGTCAAATAAACAATAACAACAACAGCAACAATGTCAAATAAACAACAACAACAACGTCAAATAAACAACAACAACAACAACACCGTAAAATAAACAACAACAACAACGTCAAATAAACAACAACAATAACAACAACGTCAAATAAACAACAACAACAACAACGTCAAATAAACGACAACAATAACAACGTCAACAATAACAACAACAACAACTATGTCAACAACAACAACGTCAAATAAACAACAACAACGTCAACAACAACAACAACGTCAAATAAACAACAACAACAACAACGTCAAATAAACAACAACAACAACACCGTCAAATAAACAACAACAACAACGTCAAATAAAGAAACAACAACAACGTCAAATAAACAACAACAAAAACAACGTCAACAACAACAACGTCAAATAAACAACAACAACGTCAACAAAGACAACAACGTCAAATAAAGAACAACAACAACATCAAATAAACAATAACAACAACAACAATGTCAAATAAACAACAACAACAACAACGTCAAATAGACAACAACAACAACGTCAACAACAACAACGTCAAATAAACAACAACAACAACAACGTCAAATAAACAACAACAACAACAACAATAACAACAACAACAACGTCAAATAAACAACAACAACAACAACAACGTCAAATAAACAACAACAACAATGTCAAATAAACAACCACAATAACAACAACAACAACGTCAAATAAACAACAACAACAACAACAACAACATCAACAACAACAAAAACGTCAAATAAACAACAACAACAACAACAACAACGTCAACAACAACAACTACGTCAAATAAACAACAACAACAACAACGTCAAATAAACAACAACAACAATGTCACCCACAACAACGTCAAATAAATAACAACAACAATGTCAAATAAACAACAATACTAAAACAACATCAAATAAACAACAACAACAAGAACAACGTCAAATAAACAACAACAACGTCAACAACAACAACAATGTCAAATAAACAACAACAACAACAACAACGTCAACAACAACAACAATGTCAAATAAATAACAACAACAACAACGTCAACAACAACAACAACAACGTCAAATAAACAACAACAACAACAACGTCAAATAAACAACAATGTCAACAACAACAACGTCAAATAAACAACAACAACAACAATAACAACAACAACAACAAATAAACAACAACAAAAACAACAACAACATCAACAACAACAAAAATGTCAAATAAACAACAACAATGTCAACAACAACAACAACATCAACAACAACAAAAACGTCAAATAAACAACAACAACAACAACGTCAACAACAACAACTACGTCAAATAAACAACAACAACAACATCAAATAAACAACAACAACAACAATGTCACCCACAACAACGTCAAATAAATAACAACAACAATGTCAAATAAACAACAATACTAAAACAACGTCAAATAAACAACAACAACAACAACAACGTCAACAACAACAACAATGTCAAATAAATTACAACAACAACAACAACAACGTCAACAACAACAACAATGTCAATTAAATAACAACAACGACATCAAATAAACAACAACAACAACAACAACGTCAACAACAACAACAACAACGTGAAATAAACAACAACAACGTCAAATAAACAACAACGTCAAATAAACAACAAATAAGCAACAACAACAACAACAACAATGTCAAATAAACAACAACAACAACAACGTCAAATAAACAATAACAACAACAACGTCAAATAAATAAAAACAACAATAACGTCAAATAAACAACAACAATAACAACAACAACAACGTCAAATAAACAACAACAACAACAACAACAACAAAAATGTCAAATAAACAACAACAACAACGTCAACAACAACAACTACGTCAAATAAACAACAACAACAACGTCAAATAAACAACAACAACAATGTCACCCACAACAACGTGAAATAAATAACAACAACAATGTCAAATAAACAACAATACTAAAACAACATCAAATAAACAACAACAACAACAACAACGTCAAACACAACAACAACAATGCCAAATAAACAACAACAACAACAACAACAATGTCAAATAAATAACAACAACAACGTCAAATAAACAACAACAACAACGTCAACAACGTCAACAACGTCAACAACAACGTCAAATAGACAACAACAACAACAACAACAACGTCAAATAAACAACAACAACGTCAACAACAACAACAATGTCAAATAAACAACAACAACAACGTCAACAACAACAACAATGTCAAATAAACAACAATAACAACGTCAAATAAACAACAACAACAACAATGTCAAGAACAACAACAACAACGTCAAATAAACAACAACAACAACAACTATGTCAACAACAACAACAACGTCAAATAAACAACAACGTCAACAACAACGTCAAATAAACAACAACAATAACAACAACAATGTCAAATAAACAACAACAACATTAACGTCAAATAAACAACAACAATAACAACAACGTCAACAACAACAACAACGTCAACAACAACAACAACGTCAAATAAACAACAACAACAACAACGTCAAATAAACAATAACAATAAAAACAACAATGTCAAATAAAGAACAACAACAACGTCAAATAAACAACAACAACAATATCACCCACAACAACGTCAAATAAATAACAACAACAATGTCAAATAAACAACAATACTAAAACAACATCAAATAAACAACAACAACAACAACGTCAACAACAACAACAATGTCAAATAAATAACAACAACAACAACGTCAACAACAACAACAATGTCAAATAAATAACAACAACAACGTCAAATAAACAACAACAACAACGTCAACAACAACAACAACGTCAAATAAACAACAACGTCAACAACAACAACAACGTCAAATAAACAACAACGTCAAATAAACAACAACGTCAACAACAACAACAATAATGTCAAATAAACAACAACAACAACCACGTCAAATAAACAACAACAACAACGTCAAATAAACAATAACAACAACAACAATAATGTCAAATAAACAACAACAACAACGTCAAGTAAACAACAACAACAACAACACCGTAAAATAAACAACAACAACAACGTCAAATAAACAACAACAACAACAACAACGTCAAATAAACAACAACACCAACAACAACGTCAAATAAACAACAACAATAACAACAACGTCAAATAAACAACAACAACAACTATGTCAACAACAACAACGTCAAATAAACAACAACAATAACAACGTCAACAATAACAACAACGTCAAATAAACAACAACAACAACTATGTTAACAACAACAACGTCAAATAAACAACAACAACGTCAACAACAACAACAACGTCAAATAAACAACAACAACAACAACATCAAATAAACAACAACAACAACACCGTCAAATAAACAACAACAACAACGTCAAATAAAGAAACAACAACAACGTAAAATAAACAACAACAAAACAACGTCAACAACAACAACGTCAAATAAACAACAACAACGTCAACAAAGACAAAAACGTCAAATAAAGAACAACAACAACATCAAATAAACAATAACAACAACAACAACAATGTCAAATAAACAACAACAACAACAACAACAACGTCAAATAAACAACAACAACAACGTCAAATAAACAACAACAACAACAACAACGTCAAATAAACAACAACAACAACAACAATAACAACAACAACAACAACGTCAAATAAACAACAACAACAACAACAACGTCAAATAAACAACAACAACAATGTCAAATAAACAACCACAATAACAACAACAACGTCAAATAAACAACAACAACAACAACAACAACATCAACAACAACAAAAACGTCAAATAAACAACAACAACAACAACAACAACAACAACGTCAACAACAACAACTACGTCAAATAAACAACAACAACAACAACGTCAAATAAACAACAACAACAATGTCACCCACAACAACGTCAAATGAATAACAACAACAATGTCAAATAAACAACAATACTAAAACAACATCAAATAAACAACAACAACAAGAACAACGTCAAAAACAACAACAACAACAATGTCAAATAAACAACAACAACAACAACAACAAAGTCAACAACAACAACAATGTCAAATAAATAACAACAACAACAACGTCAACAACAACAACAACGTCAAATAAACAACAACAACAACGTCAAATAAACAACAATGTCAACAACAACAACGTCAAATAAACAACAACAACAACAATAACAACAACAACAAATAAACAACAACAAAAACAAAAACAACATCAACAACAACAAAAACATCAAATAAACAACAACAATGTCAACAACAACAACAACATCAACAACAACAAAAACATCAAATAAACAACAACAACAACAACAACTACGTCAAATAAACAACAACAACAACATCAAATAAACAACAACAACAACAATGTCACCCATAACAAAGTCAAATAAATAACAACAACAATGTCAAATAAACAACAATACTAAAACAACGTCAAATAAACAACAACAACAACAACCACGTCAACAACAACAACAATGTCAAATAAATTACAACAACGACATCAAATAAACAACAACAACAACAATGTCAATTAAATAACAACAACGACATCAAATAAACAACAACAACAACAACAACGTCAACAACAACAACAACGTCAAATAAACAACAACAATGTCAAATAAACAACAAATAAGCAACAACAACAACAACAACAATGTCAAATAAACAACAACAACAACAACGTCAAATAAACAATAACAACAACAACGTCAAATAAATAAAAACAACAACAACGTCAAATAAACAACAACAATAACAACAACAACAACGTCAAATAAACAACAACAACAACAACAACAAAAATGTCAAATAAACAACAACAACAACGTCAACAACAACAACTACGTCAAATAAACAACAACAACAACGTCAAATAAACAACAACAACAATGTCACCCACAACAACGTGAAATAAATAACAACAACAATGTCAAATAAACAACAATACTAAAACAACATCAAATAAACAACAACAACAACAACAATGCCAAATAAACAACAACAACAACAACGTCAACAACAACAACAATGTCAAATAAATAACAACAACAACGTCAAATAAACAACAACAACAACGTAAACAACAACAACGTCAAATAAACAACAACAACAACGTCAAATAGACAACAACAACAACAACAACGTCAAATAAACAACAACAACAACAACGTCAACAACAACAACAATGTCAAATAAACAACAACAACAACGTCAACAACAACAACAATGTCAAATAAACAACAATAACAATGTCAAATAAACAACAACAACAACAATGTCAAGAACAACAAGAACAACGTCAAATAAACAACAACAACAACAACTATGTCAACAACAACAACAACGTCAAATAAACAACAACAACAACAACGTCAACAACAATGTCAAATAAACAACAACAATAACAACAACAATGTCAAATAAACAACAACAACATTAACGTCAAATAAACAACAACAACAATGTCAAATAAACAACAACAAAAACAACATCAACAACAACAACAACGTCAACAACAACAACAACGTCAAATAAACAACAACAACAACAACGTCAAATAAAAAATAACAATAACAACAACAATGTCAAATAAACAACAACAACAACGTCAAATAAACAACAACAACAATGTCACCCACAACAATGTCAAATAAATAACAACAACAATGTCAAATAAACAACAATACTAAAACAACATCAAATAAACAACAACAACAACAACAACAACGTCAACAACAACAACAACAATGTCAAATAAATAACAACAACAACAACGTCAACAACAACAACAATGTCAAATAAATAACAACAACAACGTCAAATAAACAACAACAACAATGTCAACAACAACAACAACGTCAAATAAACAACAACGTCAACAACAACAACAACGTCAAATAAACAACAACGTCAACAACAACAACAACGTCAAATAAACAACAACGTCAACAACAACAACAACAATGTCAAATAAACAACAACAACAACCACGTCAAATAAACAACAACAACAACGTCAAATAAACAATAACAACAACAACAACAATGTCAAATAAACAACAACAACAACGTCAAATAAACAACAACAACAACAACACCGTAAAATAAACAACAACAACAACAACGTAAAATAAACAACAACAACAACAACGTCAAATAAACAACAACAACAACAACAACAACGTCAAATAAACAACAACAATAACAACGTCAACAATAACAACAACGTCAAATAAACAACAACAACAACTATGTCAACAACAACAACATCAAATAAACAACAACAACGTCAACAACAACAACGTCAAATAAACAACAACAACAACAACGTCAAATAAACAACAACAACAACACCGTCAAATAAACAACAACAACAACGTCAAATAAAGAAACAACAACAACGTCAAATAAACAACAACAAAAACAACGTCAACAACAACAACGTCAAATAAACAACAACAACGTCAACAAAGACAACAACGTCAAATAAAGAACAACAACAACATCAAATAAACAATAACAACAACAACAACAATGTCAAATAAACAACAACAACAACAACAAATAAACAACAACAACAACGTCAACAACAACAACGTCAAATAAACAACAACAACAACAATAACAACGTCAAATAAACAACAACAACAACAATTACAACAACAACAATGTCAAATAAACAACAACAACGTCAAATAAACAACAACAACAATGTCAAATAAACAACCACAATAACAACAACAACAACGTCAAATAAACAATAACAACAACAACAACAACCACAACAACATCAACAACAACAAAAACGTCAAATAAACAACAACAACAACAACAACGTCAACAACAACAATCACGTCAAATAAACAACAACAACAATAACGTCAAATAAACAGCAACAACAATGTCACCCACAACAACGTCAAATAAATAACAACAACAATGTCAAATAAACAACAATACTAAAACAACATCAAATAAACAACAACACCAACAACAACAACGTCAAAAACAACAACAACAACAATGTCAAATAAACAACAACAACAACGTCAAATAGACAACAACAACAACAACAACAACGTCAAATAAACAACAACAACAACAACGTCAACAACAACAACAATGTCAAATAAACAACAACAACAACGTCAACAACAACAACAATGTCAAATAAACAACAATAACAACGTCAAATAAACAACAACAACAACAACAATGTCAAGAACAACAACAACAACGTCAAATAAACAACAATAACAACAACTATGTCAACAACAACAACAACGTCAAATAAACAACAACAACGTCAAATAAACAACAACAATAACAACAACAATGTCAAATAAACAACAACAACATTAACGTCAAATAAACAACAACAACAACGTCAAATAAACAACAACAAAAACAACGTCAACAACAACAACAACGTCAACAACAACAACAACGTCAAATAAACAACAACAACAACAACGTCAATTAAAGAATAACAATAACAACAACAATGTCAAATAAACAACAACAACAACGTCAAATAAACAACAACAACATTATCAACCACAACAACGTCAAATAAATAACCACAACAATGTCAAATAAACAACAATACTAAAACAACATCAAATAAACAACAACAACAACAACGCAACAACAACAACAACAACAATGTCAAATAAATAACAACAACAACAACAACGTCAACAACAACAACAATGTCAAATAAATAACAACAACAACGTCAAATAAACAACAACAACAACGTCAACAACAACAACAACGTCAAATAAACAACAACGTCAACAACAACAACAACGTCAAATAAACAACAACGTCAAATTAACAACAACGTCAACAACAACAACAACAATGTCAAATAAACAACAACAACAACCACGTCAAATAAACAACAACAACAACGTCAAATAAACAATAACAACAACAACAACAATGTCAAATAAACAACAACAACAACGTCAAATAAACAACAACAACAACAACAACACCGTAAAATAAACAACAACAACAACGTCAAATAAACAACAACAATAACAACAACGTCAAATAAACAACAACAACAACAACGTCAAATAAACGACAACAATAACAACGTCAACAATAACAACAACAACAACTATGTCAACAACAACAACGTCAAATAAACAACAACAACGTCAACAACAACAACAACGTCAAATAAACAACAACAACAACAACGTCAAATAAACAACAACAACAACACCGTCAAATAAACAACAACAACAACGTCAAATAAAGAAACAACAACAACGTCAAATAAACAACAACAAAAACAACGTCAACAACAACAACGTCAAATAAACAACAACAACGTCAACAAAGACAACAACGTCAAATAAAGAACAACAACAACATCAAATAAACAATAACAACAACAACAATGTCAAATAAACAACAACAACAACAACAACGTCAAATAGACAACAACAACAACGTCAACAACAACAACGTCAAATAAACAACAACAACAACAACAACAACGTCAAATAAACAACAACAACAACAACAATAACAACAACAACAACGTCAAATAAACAACAACAACAACAACAACAACGTCAAATAAACAACAACAACAATGTCAAATAAACAACCACAATAACAACAACAACAACGTCAAATAAACAACAACAACAACAACAACATCAACAACAACAAAAACGTCAAATAAACAACAACAACAACAACAACAACAACAACGTCAACAACAACAACTACGTCAAATAAACAACAACAACAACAACGTCAAATAAACAGCAACAACAATGTCACCCACAACAACGTCAAATAAATAACAACAACAATGTCAAATAAACAACAATACTAAAACAACATCAAATAAACAACAACAACAAGAACAACGTCAAATAAACAACAACAACAACGTCAACAACAACAACAATGTCAAATAAACAACAACAACAACAACAACGTCAACAAAAACAACAACGTCAAATAAATAACAACAACAACAACGTCAACAACAACAACAACAACGTCAAATAAACAACAACAACAACAACGTCAAATAAACAACAATGTCAACAACAACAACGTCAAATAAACAACAACAACAACAATAACAACAACAACAAATAAACAACAACAAAAACAACAACAACATCAACAACAACAAAAATGTCAAATAAACAACAACAATGTCAACAACAACAACAACATCAACAACAACAAAAACGTCAAATAAACAACAACAACAACGTCAACAACAGCAACTACGTCAAATAAACAACAACAACAACATCAAATAAACAACAACAACAACAATGTCACCCACAACAACGTCAAATAAATAACAACAACAATGTCAAATAAACAACAATACTAAAACAACGTCAAATAAACAACAACAACAACAACAACGTCAACAACAACAACAATGTCAAATAAATTACAACAACAACAACAACAACGTCAACAACAACAACAATGTCAATTAAATAACAACAACGACATCAAATAAACAACAACAACAACAACAACGTCAACAACAACAACAACAACGTCAAATAAACAACAACAACGTCAAATAAACAACAACGTCAAATAAACAACAAATAAGCAACAACAACAACAACAACAACAATGTCAAATAAACAACAACAACAACAACGTCAAATAAACAATAACAACAACAACGTCAAATAAATAAAAACAACAACAACGTCAAATAAACAACAACAATAACAACAACAACAACGTCAAATAAACAACAACAACAACAACAAAAATGTAAAATAAACAACAACAACAACGTCAACAACAACAACTACGTCAAATAAACAACAACAACAACGTCAAATAAACAACAACAACAATGTCACCCACAACAACGTGAAATAAATAACAACAACAATGTCAAATAAACAACAATACTAAAACAACATCAAATAAACAACAACAACAACAACAACGTCAAACACAACAACAACAATGCCAAATAAACAACAACAACAACAACAACAACAATGTCAAATAAATAACAACAACAACGTCAAATAAACAACAACAACAACAACGTCAACAACAACAACGTCAAATAAACAACAACAACAACGTCAAATAGACAACAACAACAACAACAACAACGTCAAATAAACAACAACAACGTCAACAACAACAACAATGTCAAATAAACAACAACAACAACGTCAACAACAACAACAATGTCAAATAAACAACAATAACAACGTCAAATAAACAACAACAACAACAATGTCAAGAACAACAACAACAACGTCAAATAAACAACAACAACAACAACTATGTCAACAACAACAACAACGTCAAATAAACAACAACTTCAACAACAACGTCAAATAAACAACAACAATAACAACAACAATGTCAAATAAACAACAACAACATTAACGTCAAATAAACAACAACAATAACAACAACGTCAACAACAACAACAACGTCAACAACAACAACAACGTCAAATAAACAACAACAACAACAACGTCAAATAAACAATAACAATAAAAACAACAATGTCAAATAAACAACAACAACAACGTCAAATAAACAACAACAACAATATCACCCACAACAACGTCAAATAAATAACAACAACAATGTCAAATAAACAACAATACTAAAACAACATCAAATAAACAACAACAACAACAACGTCAACAACAACAACAATGTCAAATAAATAACAACAACAACAACGTCAACAACAACAACAATGTCAAATAAATAACAACAACAACGTCAAATAAACAACAACAACAACGTCAACAACAACAACAACGTCAAATAAACAACAACGTCAACAACAACAACAACGTCAAATAAACAACAACGTCAAATAAACAACAACGTCAACAACAACAACAATAATGTCAAATAAACAACAACAACAACCACGTCAAATAAACAACAACAACAACGTCAAATAAACAATAACAACAACAACAACAATGTCAAATAAACAACAACAACAACGTCAAATAAACAACAACAACAACAACAACACCGTAAAATAAACAACAACAACAACGTCAAATAAACAACAACAACAACAACAACGTCAAATAAACAACAACACCAACAACAACGTCAAATAAACAACAACAATAACAACGTCAACAATAACAACAACGTCAAATAAACAACAACAACAACTATGTCAACAACAACAACGTCAAATAAACAACAACAATAACAACGTCAACAATAACAACAACGTCAAATAAACAACAACAACAACTATGTTAACAACAACAACGTCAAATAAACAACAACAACGTCAACAACAACAACAACGTCAAATAAACAACAACAACAACAACATCAAATAAACAACAACAACAACACCGTCAAATAAACAACAACAACAACAACGTCAAATAAAGAAACAACAACAACGTAAAATAAACAACAACAAAACAACGTCAACAACAACAACGTAAAATAAACAACAACAACGTCAACAAAGACAAAAACGTCAAATAAAGAACAACAACAACATCAAATAAACAATAACAACAACAACAACAATGTCAAATAAACAACAACAACAACAACAACAACGTCAAATAAACAACAACAACAACGTCAACAACAACAACGTCAAATAAACAACAACAACAACAACAACGTCAAATAAACAACAACAACAACAACAATAACAACAACAACAACAACGTCAAATAAACAACAACAACAACAACAACGTCAAATAAACAACAACAACAATGTCAAATAAACAACCACAATAACAACAACAACGTCAAATAAACAACAACAACAACAACAACAACATCAACAACAACAAAAACGTCAAATAAACAACAACAACAACAACAACAACGTCAACAACAACAACTACGTCAAATAAACAACAACAACAACAACGTCAAATAAACAACAACAACAATGTCACCCACAACAACGTCAAATGAATAACAACAACAATGTCAAATAAACAACAATACTAAAACAACATCAAATAAACAACAACAACAAGAACAACGTCAAAAACAACAACAACAACAATGTCAAATAAACAACAACAACAACAACAACAAAGTCAACAACAACAACAATGTCAAATAAATAACAATAACAACAACGTCAACAACAACAACAACGTCAAATAAACAACAACAACAACGTCAAATAAACAACAATGTCAACAACAACAACGTCAAATAAACAACAACAACAACAATAACAACAACAACAAATAAACAACAACAAAAACAAAAACAACATCAACAACAACAAAAACATCAAATAAACAACAACAATGTCAACAACAACAACAACATCAACAACAACAAAAACGTCAAATAAACAACAACAACAACAACAACAACTACGTCAAATAAACAACAACAACAACATCAAATAAACAACAACAACAACAATGTCACCCATAACAAAGTCAAATAAATAACAACAACAATGTCAAATAAACAACAATACTAAAACAACGTCAAATAAACAACAACAACAACAACCACGTCAACAACAACAACAATGTCAAATAAATTACAACAACAACAACAACAACGTCAACAACAACAACAATGTCAATTAAATAACAACAACGACATCAAATAAACAACAACAACAACAACGTCAACAACAACAACAACGTCAAATAAACAACAACAACGTCAAATAAACAACAAATAAGCAACAACAACAACAACAACAATGTCAAATAAACAACAACAACAACAACGTCAAATAAACAATAACAACAACAACGTCAAATAAATAAAAACAACAACAACGTCAAATAAACAACAACAATAACAACAACAACAACGTCAAATAAACAACAACAACAACAACAACAAAAATGTCAAATAAACAACAACAACAACGTCAACAACAACAACTACGTCAAATAAACAACAACAACAACGTCAAATAAACAACAACAACAATGTCACCCACAACAACGTGAAATAAATAACAACAACAATGTCAAATAAACAACAATACTAAAACAACATCAAATAAACAACAACAACAACAACGTCAACAACAACAACAACAATGCCAAATAAACAACAACAACAACAACAACGTCAACAACAACAACAATGTCAAATAAATAACAATAACAACGTCAAATAAACAACAACAACAACGTCAACAACAACAACGTCAAATAAACAACAACAACAACGTCAAATAGACAACAACAACAACAACAACAACGTCAAATAAACAACAACAACAACAACAACGTCAACAACAACAACAATGTCAAATAAACAACAACAACAACGTCAACAACAACAACAATGTCAAATAAACAACAATAACAATGTCAAATAAACAACAACAACAACAATGTCAAGAACAACAACAACAACAACGTCAAATAAACAACAACAACAACAACTATGTCAACAACAACAACAACGTCAAATAAACAACAACAACAACAACGTCAACAACAATGTCAAATAAACAACAACAATAACAACAACAATGTCAAATAAACAACAACAACATTAACGTCAAATAAACAACAACAACAATGTCAAATAAACAACAACAAAAACAACATCAACAACAACAACAATGTCAACAACAACAACAACGTCAAATAAACAACAACAACGTCAAATAAAAAATAACAATAACAACAACAATGTCAAATAAACAACAACAACAACGTCAAATAAACAACAACAGCAATGTCACCCACAACAATGTCAAATAAATAACAACAACAATGTCAAATAAACAACAATACTAAAACAACATCAAATAAACAACAACAACAACAACAACAACAACGTCAACAACAACAACAACAATGTCAAATAAATAACAACAACAACAACGTCAACAACAACAACAATGTCAAATAAATAACAACAACAACGTCAAATAAACAACAACAACAACGTCAACAACAACAACAACGTCAAATAAACAACAACGTCAACAACAACAACAACGTCAAATAAACAACAACGTCAACAACAACAACAACGTCAAATAAACAACAACGTCAACAACAACAACAACGTCAAATAAACAACAACGTCAACAACAACAACAACAATGTCAAATAAACAACAACAACAACCACGTCAAATAAACAACAACAACAACGTCAAATAAACAATAACAACAACAACAACAATGTCAAATAAACAACAACAACAACGTCAAATAAACAATAACAACAACAACACCGTAAAATAAACAACAACAACAACAACGTAAAATAAACAACAACAACAACAACGTCAAATAAACAACAACAACAACAACAACAACGTCAAATAAACAACAACAATAACAACGTCAACAATAACAACAACGTCAAATAAACAACAACAAAAACAACGTCAACAACAACAACGTCAAATAAACAACAACAACGTCAACAAAGACAACAACGTCAAATAAAGAACAACAACAACATCAAATAAACAATAACAACAACAACAACAATGTCAAATAAACAACAACAACAACAACAACAAATAAACAACAACAACAACGTCAACAACAACAACGTCAAATAAACAACAACAACAACAATAACAACGTCAAATAAACAACAACAACAACAACAATAACAACAACAACAACGTCAAATAAACAACAACAACGTCAAATAAACAACAACAACAATGTCAAATAAACAACCACAATAACAACAACAACGTCAAATAAACAATAACAACAACAACAACAACCACAACAACATCAACAACAACAAAAACGTCAAATAAACAACAACAACAACAACGTCAACAACAACAACTACGTCAAATAAACAACAA
>OX451735.1:1198758668-1198808668 GCA_948472305.1 Vicia faba | reverse complement strand
ACAACAACAACTATGTCAACAACAACAACGTCAAATAAACAACAACAACAACAACAACAACGTCAACAACAACAACAACGTCAAATAAACAACAACAACAACAACGTCAAATAAACAACAACAACAACACCGTCAAATAAACAACAACAACAACGTCAAATAAAGAAACAACAACAACGTCAAATAAACAACAACAAAAACAACGTCAACAACAACAACGTCAAATAAACAACAACAACGTCAACAAAGACAACAACGTCAAATAAAGAACAACAACAACATCAAATAAACAATAACAACAACAACAATGTCAAATAAACAACAACAACAACAATGTCAAATAAACAACAACAACAACGTCAACAACAACAACGTCAAATAAACAACAACAACAACGTTAAATAAACAACAACAACAACGTCAAATAAACAACAACGAAAACAACGTCAACAACAACAACAACAACAACAACGTCAAATAAACAACAACAACAACAACGTCAAATAAACAATAACAATAACAACAACAATGTCAAATAAACAACAACAACAACAACGTCAAATAAACAACAACAACAATGTCACCCATAACAACGTCAAATAAATAACAACAACAATGTCAAATAAACAACAATACTAAAAAATCATCAAATAAAAGACAACAACAACAACGTCAACAACAACAACAACAATGTCAAATAAATAACAACAACAACAACGTCAACAACAACAACAACAATGTCAAATAAATAACAACAACAACGTCAACAACAACAATGTCAAATAAATAACAACAACAACGTCAAATAAACAACAACAACAACGTCAACAACAACAACAACGTCAAATAAACAACAACAACAATGTCAAATAAACAACAACGTCAACAACAACAACAACGTCAAATAAATAACAACGTCAACAACAACAACAACGTCAAATAAGCAACAACAACAACTAAGTCAACAACAACAACAACAACGTCAACAACAACAACAACAACGTCAAATAAATAACAACAACAACGTCAAATAAACAATAACAACAACAACAACAATGTCAAATAAACAACAACAACAACGTCAAATAAACAACAACAACAACAACAACGTCAAATAAAAAACAACAATAACGTCAAATAAACAACAAAAACGTCAAATAAACAACAACAACAACAACAACGTCAACAACAACAACTATGTCAAATAAACAACAACAACGTTAAATAAACAACAACAACAAAAATGTCACCCACAACAACGTCCAATAAATAACAACAGAAATGTCAAATAAACAACAATACTAAAACAACGTCAAATAAACAACAACAACAACAACAACAATGTCAAATAAACAACAACAACAACAACAACGTCACATAAACAACAACAACAACGTCAAATAAAAACAACAACCGCAACAACAACATCGTCAAATAAACAACAACAACAACAACAACAACAACAACAACAACAATGTCAACAATGTCAAATAAACAACAACAACAACAACGTCACATAAACAACAACAACAACAACGTCAAATAAATAACAACAACAACAACAACATCGTCAAATAAACAACAACAACAACAACGTCAAATAAACAACAACAAGAACAACAACAACAATAACAACAACAACAACGTCAAATAAACAACAAAAACAACAACAACAACGTCAACAACATTAACAACGTCAAATAAACAACAACAACGTCAACAACAACAAAAACATCAAATAAACAACAACAACAACAACAATAACAACGTCAAATAAACAACAACAACAATAACGTCAAATAAACAACAACAACAGCAACGTCAAATAAACAACAACAACAACAAATACAACAACGTCAAATAAACAACAACAACAACGTCAAATAAACAACAACAACAACGTCAAATAAACAACAACAATAACAACAACGTCAAATAAGCAACAACAACAACAAAACCAAATACAACAACGACAACAACAACAACGTCAAATAACAAAAATAACGTCAAATAAATAACAATAACAACGTCAAATAAACAACAACCACAACAACGTCAAATAAACAACAACAACAACAACAATGTCAAATAAACAACAACAATAACAACAACAACAACGTCAAATAAACAACAACAACAACAAAAACAACAAAAATGTCAAATAAACAACAACAACAACGTCAACAACAACAACTACGTCAAATAAACAACAACAACAACGTCAAATAAATAACAACAACAATGTCACCCACAACAACGTGAAATAAATAACAACAACAATGTCAAATAAACAACAATACTAAAACAACATCAAATAAACAACAACAACAACAACAACGTCAACAACAACAACAACGTCAACAACAACAACAACAATGTCACCCACAACAACGTGAAATAAATAACAACAACAATGTCAAATAAACAACAATACTAAAACAACATCAAATAAACAACAACAACAACAACGTCAACAACAACAACAACAACGTCAACAACAACAACAACAATGTCAAATAAACAACAACAACAACAACAACGTCAACAACAACAACAATGTCAAATAAATAACAACAACAACGTCAAATAAACAACAACAACAACGTCAACAACAACAACGTCAAATAAACAACAACAACAACGTCAAATAAACAACAACAACAACAACGTCAACAACAACAACAATGTCAAATAAACAACAACAACAACGTCAACAACAACAACAATGTCAAATAAACAACAATAACAACGTCAAATAAACAACAACAACAACAATGTCAAGAACAACAACAACAACGTCAAATAAACAACAACAACAACAACTATGTCAACAACAACAACAACGTCAAATAAACAACAACAACAACAACTATGTCAACAACAACAACAACAACGTCAAATAAACAACAACAACAACAACGTCAACAACAACGTCAAATAAACAACAACAATAACAACAACAATGTCAAATAAACAACAACAACATTAACGTCAAATAAACAACAACAACAACGTCAAATAAACAACAACAAAAACAACGTCAACAACAACAACAACGTCAACAACAACAACAACGTCAAATAAACAACAACAACAACAACGTCAAATAAACAATAACAATAACAACAACAATATCAAATAAACAATAACAACAACGTCAAATAAACAACAACAACAATGTCACCCACAACAACGTCAAATAAATAACAACAACAATGTCAAATAAACAACAATACTAAAACAACATCAAATAAACAACAACAACAACAACGTCAACAACAACAACAACAACAATGTCAAATAAATAACAACAACAACAACGTCAACAACAACAACAATGTCAAATAAATAACAACAACAACGTCAAATAAACAACAACAACAACGTCAACAACAACAACAACGTCAAATAAACAACAACGTCAACAACAACAACAACGTCAAATAAACAACAACGTCAAATAAACAACAACGTCAACAACAATAACAACAATGTCAAATAAACAACAACAACAACCACGTCAAATAAACAACAACAACAACGTCAAATAAACAATAACAACAACAACAACAATGTCAAATAAACAACAACAACAACGTCAAATAAACAACAACAACAACAACACCGTAAAATAAACAACAACAACAACGTCAAATAAACAACAACAACAACAACGTCAAATAAACAACAACAACAACAACAACGTCAAATAAACAACAACAATAACAACGTCAACAATAACAACAACGTCAAATAAACAACAACAACAACTATGTCAACAACAACAACGTCAAATAAACAACAACAACGTCAACAACAACAACAACGTCAAATAAACAACAACAACAACAACGTCAAACAAATAACAACAACAACAACGTCAAATAAACAACAACAACAACGTCAAATAAAGAAACAACAACAACGTCAAATAAACAACAACAAAAACAACGTCAACAACAACAACGTCAAATAAACAACAACAACGTCAACAAAGACAACAACGTCAAATAAAGAACAACAACAACATCAAATAAACAATAACAACAACAACAACAATGTCAAATAAACAACAACAACAACAACAACAACGTCAAATAAACAACAACAACAACGTCAACAACAACAACGTCAAATAAACAACAACAACAACAACAACAACAACGTCAAATAAACAACAACAACAACAACAATAACAACAACAACAACGTCAAATAAACAACAACAACAACAACAACGTCAAATAAACAACAACAACAATGTCAAATAAACAACAACAATAACAACAACAACAACGTCAAATAAACAACAACAACAACAACAACATCAACAACAACAAAAACGTCAAATAAACAACAACAACAACAACAACAACAACGTCAACAACCACAACTACGTCAAATAAACAACAACAACAACAACGTCAAATAAACAGCAACAACAATGTCACCCACAACAACGTCAAATAAATAACAACAACAATGTCAAATAAACAACAATACTAAAACAACATCAAATAAACAACAACAACAAGAACAACGTCAAAAACAACAACAACAACAATGTCAAATAAACAACAACAACAACAACAACGTCAACAACAACAACAATGTCAAATAAATAACAACAACAACAACGTCAACAACAACAACAACAACAACAACAACATCAACAACAACGTCAAATAAACAACAACAACAACAACAATAACAACAACAACAAATAAACAACAACAAAAACAACAACAACATCAACAACAACAAAAACGTCAAATAAACAACAACAATGTCAACAACAACAACAACATCAACAACAACAAAAACGTCAAATAAACAACAACAACAACAACAACAACGTCAACAACAACAACAACATCAAATAAACAACAACAACAACAATGTCACCCACAACAACGTCAAATAAACAACAACAACAACAACGTCAAATAAACAACAACAACAACAACAACGTCAAATAAACAACAACAATAACAACGTCAACAATAACAACAACGTCAAATAAACAACAACAACAACTATGTCAACAACAACAACGTCAAATAAACAACAACAACGTCAACAACAACAACAACGTCAAATAAACAACAACAACAACAACGTCAAACAAATAACAACAACAACAACGTCAAATAAACAACAACAACAACGTCAAATAAAGAAACAACAACAACGTCAAATAAACAACAACAAAAACAACGTCAACAACAACAACGTCAAATAAACAACAACAACGTCAACAAAGACAACAACGTCAAATAAAGAACAACAACAACATCAAATAAACAATAACAACAACAACAACAATGTCAAATAAACAACAACAACAACAACAACGTCAAATAAACAACAACAACAACGTCAACAACAACAACGTCAAATAAACAACAACAACAACAACAACAACAACGTCAAATAAACAACAACAACAACAACAATAACAACAACAACAACGTCAAATAAACAACAACAACAACAACAACGTCAAATAAACAACAACAACAATGTCAAATAAACAACAACAATAACAACAACAACAACGTCAAATAAACAACAACAACAACAACAACATCAACAACAACAAAAACGTCAAATAAACAACAACAACAACAACAACGTCAACAACCACAACTACGTCAAATAAACAACAACAACAACAACGTCAAATAAACAGCAACAACAATGTCACCCACAACAACGTCAAATAAATAACAACAACAATGTCAAATAAACAACAATACTAAAACAACATCAAATAAACAACAACAACAAGAACAACGTCAAAAACAACAACAACAACAATGTCAAATAAACAACAACAACAACAACAACGTCAACAACAACAACAATGTCAAATAAATAACAACAACAACAACGTCAACAACAACAACAACAACAACAACAACATCAACAACAACGTCAAATAAACAACAACAACAACAACAATAACAACTATGTCAACAACAACAACAACAACGTCAAATAAACAACAACAACAACAACGTCAACAACAACGTCAAATAAACAACAACAATAACAACAACAATGTCAAATAAACAACAACAACATTAACGTCAAATAAACAACAACAACAACGTCAAATAAACAACAACAAAAACAACGTCAACAACAACAACAACGTCAACAACAACAACAACGTCAAATAAACAACAACAACAACAACGTCAAATAAACAATAACAATAACAACAACAATATCAAATAAACAATAACAACAACGTCAAATAAACAACAACAACAATGTCACCCACAACAACGTCAAATAAATAACAACAACAATGTCAAATAAACAACAATACTAAAACAACATCAAATAAACAACAACAACAACAACGTCAACAACAACAACAACAACAATGTCAAATAAATAACAACAACAACAACGTCAACAACAACAACAATGTCAAATAAATAACAACAACAACGTCAAATAAACAACAACAACAACGTCAACAACAACAACAACGTCAAATAAACAACAACGTCAACAACAACAACAACGTCAAATAAACAACAACGTCAAATAAACAACAACGTCAACAACAATAACAACAATGTCAAATAAACAACAACAACAACCACGTCAAATAAACAACAACAACAACGTCAAATAAACAATAACAACAACAACAACAATGTCAAATAAACAACAACAACAACGTCAAATAAACAACAACAACAACAACACCGTAAAATAAACAACAACAACAACGTCAAATAAACAACAACAACAACAACGTCAAATAAACAACAACAACAACAACAACGTCAAATAAACAACAACAATAACAACGTCAACAATAACAACAACGTCAAATAAACAACAACAACAACTATGTCAACAACAACAACGTCAAATAAACAACAACAACGTCAACAACAACAACAACGTCAAATAAACAACAACAACAACAACGTCAAACAAATAACAACAACAACAACGTCAAATAAACAACAACAACAACGTCAAATAAAGAAACAACAACAACGTCAAATAAACAACAACAAAAACAACGTCAACAACAACAACGTCAAATAAACAACAACAACGTCAACAAAGACAACAACGTCAAATAAAGAACAACAACAACATCAAATAAACAATAACAACAACAACAACAATGTCAAATAAACAACAACAACAACAACAACAACGTCAAATAAACAACAACAACAACGTCAACAACAACAACGTCAAATAAACAACAACAACAACAACAACAACAACGTCAAATAAACAACAACAACAACAACAATAACAACAACAACAACGTCAAATAAACAACAACAACAACAACAACGTCAAATAAACAACAACAACAATGTCAAATAAACAACAACAATAACAACAACAACAACGTCAAATAAACAACAACAACAACAACAACATCAACAACAACAAAAACGTCAAATAAACAACAACAACAACAACAACAACAACGTCAACAACCACAACTACGTCAAATAAACAACAACAACAACAACGTCAAATAAACAGCAACAACAATGTCACCCACAACAACGTCAAATAAATAACAACAACAATGTCAAATAAACAACAATACTAAAACAACATCAAATAAACAACAACAACAAGAACAACGTCAAAAACAACAACAACAACAATGTCAAATAAACAACAACAACAACAACAACGTCAACAACAACAACAATGTCAAATAAATAACAACAACAACAACGTCAACAACAACAACAACAACAACAACAACATCAACAACAACGTCAAATAAACAACAACAACAACAACAATAACAACAACAACAAATAAACAACAACAAAAACAACAACAACATCAACAACAACAAAAACGTCAAATAAACAACAACAATGTCAACAACAACAACAACATCAACAACAACAAAAACGTCAAATAAACAACAACAACAACAACAACAACGTCAACAACAACAACAACATCAAATAAACAACAACAACAACAATGTCACCCACAACAACGTCAAATAAACAACAACAACAACAACGTCAAATAAACAACAACAACAACAACAACGTCAAATAAACAACAACAATAACAACGTCAACAATAACAACAACGTCAAATAAACAACAACAACAACTATGTCAACAACAACAACGTCAAATAAACAACAACAACGTCAACAACAACAACAACGTCAAATAAACAACAACAACAACAACGTCAAACAAATAACAACAACAACAACGTCAAATAAACAACAACAACAACGTCAAATAAAGAAACAACAACAACGTCAAATAAACAACAACAAAAACAACGTCAACAACAACAACGTCAAATAAACAACAACAACGTCAACAAAGACAACAACGTCAAATAAAGAACAACAACAACATCAAATAAACAATAACAACAACAACAACAATGTCAAATAAACAACAACAACAACAACAACAACGTCAAATAAACAACAACAACAACGTCAACAACAACAACGTCAAATAAACAACAACAACAACAACAACAACAACGTCAAATAAACAACAACAACAACAACAATAACAACAACAACAACGTCAAATAAACAACAACAACAACAACAACGTCAAATAAACAACAACAACAATGTCAAATAAACAACAACAATAACAACAACAACAACGTCAAATAAACAACAACAACAACAACAACATCAACAACAACAAAAACGTCAAATAAACAACAACAACAACAACAACAACAACGTCAACAACCACAACTACGTCAAATAAACAACAACAACAACAACGTCAAATAAACAGCAACAACAATGTCACCCACAACAACGTCAAATAAATAACAACAACAATGTCAAATAAACAACAATACTAAAACAACATCAAATAAACAACAACAACAAGAACAACGTCAAAAACAACAACAACAACAATGTCAAATAAACAACAACAACAACAACAACGTCAACAACAACAACAATGTCAAATAAATAACAACAACAACAACGTCAACAACAACAACAACAACAACAACAACATCAACAACAACGTCAAATAAACAACAACAACAACAACAATAACAACAACAACAAATAAACAACAACAAAAACAACAACAACATCAACAACAACAAAAACGTCAAATAAACAACAACAATGTCAACAACAACAACAACATCAACAACAACAAAAACGTCAAATAAACAACAACAACAACAACAACAACGTCAACAACAACAACAACATCAAATAAACAACAACAACAACAATGTCACCCACAACAACGTCAAATAAATAACAACAACAATGTCAAATAAACAACAATACTAAAACAACGTCAAATAAACAACAACAACAATGTCAATTAAATAACAACAACGACATCAAATAAACAACAACAACAACAACGTCAACAACAACAACAACAACGTCAAATAAACAACAACAACGTCAAATAAACAACAATAATAACAACAACGTCAAATAAACAACAAATAAGCAACAACAACAACAACAACAATGTCAAATAAACAACAACAACAACAACGTCAAATAAACAACAACAACAATAACAACAACAACAAAAATGTCAAATAAACAACAACAACAACGTCAACAACAACAACTATGTCAAATAAACAACAACAACAACGTCAAATAAACAACAACAACAATGTCACCCACAACAACGTGAAATAAATAACAACAACAATGTCAAATAAACAACAATACTAAAACAACATCTAATAAACAACAACATCAACAACGTCAACAACAACAACAACAATGTCAAATAAACAACAACAACAACAACAACAACGTAAACAACAACAACAATGTCAAATAAAGAACAACAACAACGTCAAATAAACAACAACAACAACGTCAACAACAACAACGTCAAATAAACAACAACAACAACGTCAAATAGACAACAACAACAACAACAACAACAACGTCAAATAAACAACAACAACAACGTCAACAACAATAACAATGTCAAATAAACAACAACAACAACGTCAACAACAACAACAATGTCAAATAAACAACAATAACAACGTCAAAGAAACAACAACAACAATGTCAAGAACAACAACAACAACGTCAAATAAACAACAACAACAACAACTATGTCAACAACAACAACAACGTCAAATAAACAACAAAAACAACAACAGCATCAAATAAACAACAACAATAACAACAACAATGTCAAATAAACAACAACAACATTAACGTCAAATAAACAACAACAACAACGTCAAATAAACAACAACAAAAACAACGTCAACAACAACAACAACGTCAACAACAACAACAACGTCAAATAAACAACAACAACAACAACAACAATGTCAAATAAACAATAACAATAACAACAACAATGTCAAATAAACAACAAAAACAACGTCAAATAAACAACAACAACAATGTCACCCACAACAACGTCAAATAAATAACAACAACAATGTCAAATAAACAACAATACTAAAACAACATCAAATAAACAACAACAACAACGTCAACAACAACAACAACAACAATTTCAAATAAATAACAACAACAACAACGTCAACAACAAAAACAATGTCAAATAAATAACAACAACAACGTCAAATAAACAACAACAACGTCAACAACATCAACAACGTCAAATAAACAACAACGTCAAATAAACAACAACAACGTCAACAACATCAACAACGTCAAATAAACAACAACGTCAACAACAACAACAACGTCAAATAAACAACAACGTCAACAACAACAACAATGTCAAATTAACAACAACAACAACTAAGTCAACAACAACAACAACAACGTCAACAACAACAACAACGTCAAATAAACAATAACAACAACAACAACAATGTCAAATAAACAACAACAACAACGTCAAATAAACAACAACAACAACAACACCGTAAAATAAACAACAACAACAACGTCAAATAAACAACAACAACAACAACGTCAAATAAACAACAACAACAACAACAACGTCAAATAAACAACAACAATAACAACGTCAACAATAACAACAACGTCAAATAAACAACAACAACAACTATGTCAACAACAACAACGTCAAATAAACAACAACAACGTCAACAACAACAACAACGTCAAATAAACAACAACAACAACAACGTCAAACAAATAACAACAACAACAACGTCAAATAAACAACAACAACAACGTCAAATAAAGAAACAACAACAACGTCAAATAAACAACAACAAAAACAACGTCAACAACAACAACGTCAAATAAACAACAACAACGTCAACAAAGACAACAACGTCAAATAAAGAACAACAACAACATCAAATAAACAATAACAACAACAACAACAATGTCAAATAAACAACAACAACAACAACAACAACGTCAAATAAACAACAACAACAACGTCAACAACAACAACGTCAAATAAACAACAACAACAACAACAACAACAACGTCAAATAAACAACAACAACAACGTCAAATAAACAACAACAACAACAACAATAACAACAACAACAACGTCAAATAAACAACAACAACAACAACAACGTCAAATAAACAACAACAACAATGTCAAATAAACAACAACAATAACAACAACAACAACGTCAAATAAACAACAACAACAACAACAACATCAACAACAACAAAAACGTCAAATAAACAACAACAACAACAACAACAACAACGTCAACAACCACAACTACGTCAAATAAACAACAACAACAACAACGTCAAATAAACAGCAACAACAATGTCACCCACAACAACGTCAAATAAATAACAACAACAATGTCAAATAAACAACAATACTAAAACAACATCAAATAAACAACAACAACAAGAACAACGTCAAAAACAACAACAACAACAATGTCAAATAAACAACAACAACAACAACAACGTCAACAACAACAACAATGTCAAATAAATAACAACAACAACAACGTCAACAACAACAACAACAACAACAACAACATCAACAACAACGTCAAATAAACAACAACAACAACAACAATAACAACAACAACAAATAAACAACAACAAAAACAACAACAACATCAACAACAACAAAAACGTCAAATAAACAACAACAATGTCAACAACAACAACAACATCAACAACAACAAAAACGTCAAATAAACAACAACAACAACAACAACAACGTCAACAACAACAACAACATCAAATAAACAACAACAACAACAATGTCACCCACAACAACGTCAAATAAACAACAACAACAACAACGTCAAATAAACAACAACAACAACAACAACGTCAAATAAACAACAACAATAACAACGTCAACAATAACAACAACGTCAAATAAACAACAACAACAACTATGTCAACAACAACAACGTCAAATAAACAACAACAACGTCAACAACAACAACAACGTCAAATAAACAACAACAACAACAACGTCAAACAAATAACAACAACAACAACGTCAAATAAACAACAACAACAACGTCAAATAAAGAAACAACAACAACGTCAAATAAACAACAACAAAAACAACGTCAACAACAACAACGTCAAATAAACAACAACAACGTCAACAAAGACAACAACGTCAAATAAAGAACAACAACAACATCAAATAAACAATAACAACAACAACAACAATGTCAAATAAACAACAACAACAACAACAACGTCAAATAAACAACAACAACAACGTCAACAACAACAACGTCAAATAAACAACAACAACAACAACAACAACAACGTCAAATAAACAACAACAACAACAACAATAACAACAACAACAACGTCAAATAAACAACAACAACAACAACAACGTCAAATAAACAACAACAACAATGTCAAATAAACAACAACAATAACAACAACAACAACGTCAAATAAACAACAACAACAACAACAACATCAACAACAACAAAAACGTCAAATAAACAACAACAACAACAACAACAACAACGTCAACAACCACAACTACGTCAAATAAACAACAACAACAACAACGTCAAATAAACAGCAACAACAATGTCACCCACAACAACGTCAAATAAATAACAACAACAATGTCAAATAAACAACAATACTAAAACAACATCAAATAAACAACAACAACAAGAACAACGTCAAAAACAACAACAACAACAATGTCAAATAAACAACAACAACAACAACAACGTCAACAACAACAACAATGTCAAATAAATAACAACAACAACAACGTCAACAACAACAACAACAACAACAACAACATCAACAACAACGTCAAATAAACAACAACAACAACAACAATAACAACAACAACAAATAAACAACAACAAAAACAACAACAACATCAACAACAACAAAAACGTCAAATAAACAACAACAATGTCAACAACAACAACAACATCAACAACAACAAAAACGTCAAATAAACAACAACAACAACAACAACAACGTCAACAACAACAACAACATCAAATAAACAACAACAACAACAATGTCACCCACAACAACGTCAAATAAATAACAACAACAATGTCAAATAAACAACAATACTAAAACAACGTCAAATAAACAACAACAACAATGTCAATTAAATAACAACAACGACATCAAATAAACAACAACAACAACAACGTCAACAACAACAACAACAACGTCAAATAAACAACAACAACGTCAAATAAACAACAATAATAACAACAACGTCAAATAAACAACAAATAAGCAACAACAACAACAACAACAATGTCAAATAAACAACAACAACAACAACGTCAAATAAACAACAACAACAATAACAACAACAACAAAAATGTCAAATAAACAACAACAACAACGTCAACAACAACAACTATGTCAAATAAACAACAACAACAACGTCAAATAAACAACAACAACAATGTCACCCACAACAACGTGAAATAAATAACAACAACAATGTCAAATAAACAACAATACTAAAACAACATCTAATAAACAACAACATCAACAACGTCAACAACAACAACAACAATGTCAAATAAACAACAACAACAACAACAACAACGTAAACAACAACAACAATGTCAAATAAAGAACAACAACAACGTCAAATAAACAACAACAACAACGTCAACAACAACAACGTCAAATAAACAACAACAACAACGTCAAATAGACAACAACAACAACAACAACAACAACGTCAAATAAACAACAACAACAACGTCAACAACAATAACAATGTCAAATAAACAACAACAACAACGTCAACAACAACAACAATGTCAAATAAACAACAATAACAACGTCAAAGAAACAACAACAACAATGTCAAGAACAACAACAACAACGTCAAATAAACAACAACAACAACAACTATGTCAACAACAACAACAACGTCAAATAAACAACAAAAACAACAACAGCATCAAATAAACAACAACAATAACAACAACAATGTCAAATAAACAACAACAACATTAACGTCAAATAAACAACAACAACAACGTCAAATAAACAACAACAAAAACAACGTCAACAACAACAACAACGTCAACAACAACAACAACGTCAAATAAACAACAACAACAACAACAACAATGTCAAATAAACAATAACAATAACAACAACAATGTCAAATAAACAACAAAAACAACGTCAAATAAACAACAACAACAATGTCACCCACAACAACGTCAAATAAATAACAACAACAATGTCAAATAAACAACAATACTAAAACAACATCAAATAAACAACAACAACAACGTCAACAACAACAACAACAACAATTTCAAATAAATAACAACAACAACAACGTCAACAACAAAAACAATGTCAAATAAATAACAACAACAACGTCAAATAAACAACAACAACGTCAACAACATCAACAACGTCAAATAAACAACAACGTCAAATAAACAACAACAACGTCAACAACATCAACAACGTCAAATAAACAACAACGTCAACAACAACAACAACGTCAAATAAACAACAACGTCAACAACAACAACAATGTCAAATTAACAACAACAACAACTAAGTCAACAACAACAACAACAACGTCAACAACAACAACAACGTCAAATAAACAATAACAACAACAACAACAATGTCAAATAAACAACAACAACAACGTCAAATAAACAACAACAACAACACCGTCAAATAAACAACAATAACAACGTCAAATAAACAACAACAACAACAACAACGTCAAATAAATAACAACAACAACAACGTCAACAACAACAACAACGTCAAATAAACAACAACAACAACTTCAAATAAACAACAACGTCAACAACAACAACGTCAAATAAACAACAACAACAACAATAACAACATCAACAAATAAACAACAACAAAAACAACAACAACATCAACAACAACAAAAACGTCAAATAAACAACAACAATGTCAACAACAACAATAACAACAACATCAACAACAACAAAATCGTCAAATAAACAACAACAACAACAACGTCAACAACAACAACTACGTCAAATAAACAACAACAACAACGTCAAATAAACAACAACAACAACAACAATGTCACCCACAACAACGTCAAATAAATAACAACAACAATGTCAAGTAAACAACAACAACAACAATGTCAACATCAACAACAATGTCAAATAAACAACAATAACAACGTCAAATAAACAACAACAACAACAATGTCAAGAACAACAACAACAACGTCAAATAAACAACAACAACAACAACAACAACGTCAACATCAACAACAATGTCAAATAAACAACAATAACAACGTCAAATAAACAACAACAACAACAATGTCAAGAACAACAACAACAACGTCAAATAAACAACAACAACAACAACGTCAACATCAACAACAATGTCAAATAAACAACAATAACAACGTCAAATAAACAACAACAACAACAACGTCAACAACAACGTCAAATAAACAACAACAATAACAACAACAATGTCAAATAAACAATAACAACATTAACGTCAAATAAACAACAACAACAACAACAACGTCAAATAAACAACAACAAAAACAACGTCAACAACAACAACAACGTCAACAACAACAACAACAACGTCAAATAAACAACAACAACAACAACAATGTCAAATAAACAATAACAATAACAACAACAATGTCAAATAAACAACAAAAACAACGTCAAATAAACAACAACAACAATGTCACCCACAACAACGTCAAATAAATAACAACAACAATGTCAAATAAACAACAATACTAAAACAACATCAAATAAACAACAACAACAACGTCAACAACAACAACAACATTGTCAAATAAATAACAACAACAACAACAACAATGTCAAATAAATAACAACAACAACGTCAAATAAACAACAACAACAACGTCAACAACATCAACAACGTCAAATAAACAACAACGTCAAATAAACAACAACGTCAACAACAACAACAACGTCAAATAAACAACAACGTCAACAACAACAACAATGTCAAATAAACAAAAACAACGTCAAATAAACAGCAACAACAATGTCACCCACAACAACGTCAAATAAATAACAACAACAATGTCAAATAAACAACAATACTAAAACAACATCAAATAAACAACAACAACAAGAACAACGTCAAAAATAACAACAACAACAATGTCAAATAAACAACAACAACAACAACAACAACAACGTCAACAACAACAACAATGTCAAATAAATAACAACAACAACAACGTCTACAACAACAACAACGTCAAATAAACAACAACAAAGTCAAATAAACAACAATGTCAACAATAACAACGTCAAATAAACAACAACAACAACAACAATAACAACAACAACAAATAAACAACAACAAAAACAACAACAACATCAACAACAACAAAAACGTCAAATAAACAACAACAATGTCAACAACAACAACAACATCAACAACAACAAAAACGTCAAATAAACAACAACAACAACAACAACAACGTCAACAACAACAACTACGTCAAATAAACAACAACAACAACATCAAATAAACAACAACAACAATGTCACCCACAACAACGTCAAATAAATAACAACAACAATGTCAAATAAACAACAATACTAAAACAGCATCAAATAAACAACAACAACAACAACAACGTCAACAACAACAACAATGTCAAATAAATTACAACAACAACAACAACAACAACGTCAACAACAACAACAATGTCAATTAAATAACAACAACGACATCAAATAAACAACAACAACAACAACGTCAAATAAACAACAACAACGTCAAATAAACAACAACAATAACAACAACGTCAAATAAACAACAAATAAGCAACAACAACAACAACAACAACAATGTCAAATAAACAACAACAACAACAACGTCAAATAAACAATAACAACAACAACGTCAAATAAATAAAAACAACAACAACGTCAAATAAACAACAACAATAACAACAACAACAACGTCAAATAAACAACAACAACAACAACAACAAAAATGTCAAATAAACAACAACAACAACGTCAATAACAACAACTACGTCAAATAAACAACAACAACAACGTCAAATAAACAACAACAACAATGTCACCCACAACAACATGAAATAAATAACAACAACAACGTCAAATAAACAACAACAACAACGTCAACAACAACAACAATGTCAAATAAACAACAACAATAACGTCAACAACAACAACAATGTCAAATAAACAACAATAACAACGTCAAATAAACAACAACAACAACAACAATGTCAAGAACAACAACAACGTCAATTAAACAACAACAACAACAACTATGTCAACAACAACAACAACGTCAAATAAACAACAACAACAACAACGTCAAATAAACAACAACAATAACAACAACAATGTCAAATAAACAACAACAACATTAACGTCAAATAAACAACAACAACAACGTCAAATAAACAACAACAAAAACAACGTCAACAACAACAACAACGTCAACAACAACAACAACGTCAAATAAACAACAACAACAACAACGTCAAATAAACAATAACAATAACAACAACAATGTTAAATAAACAACAACAACAACGTCAAATAAACAACAACAACAATGTCACCCATAACAACGTCAAATAAATAACAACAACAATGTCAAATAAACAATAATACTAAAACAACATCAAATAAACAACAACAACAACAACAACAACGTCAACAACAACAACAACAACAATGTCAAATAAATAACAACAACAACAACGTCAACAACAACAACAATGTCAAATAAATAACAACAACAACGTCAAATAAACAACAACAACAACAACAACGTCAAATAAACAACAACGTCAACAACAACAACAACGTCAAATAAACAACAACGTCAAAGAAACAACAACGTCAACAACAACAACAACAATGTCAAATAAACAACAACAACAACCACGTCAAATAAACAACAACAACAACGTCAAATAAACAATAACAACAACAACAACAATGTCAAATAAACAACAACAACAACGTCAAATAAACAACAACAACAACAACAACAACGTCAAATAAACAAAAACAACAACAACAACAACGTCAAATAAACAACAACAACAACAACGTCAAATAAACAACAACAATAACAACGTCAACAATAACAACAACGTCAAATAAACAACAACAACAACTATGTCAACAACAACAACGTCAAATAAACAACAACAACAACAATAACGTCAACAACAACAACAACGTCAAATAAACAACAACAACAACAACGTCAAATAAACAACAACAACAACACCGTCAAATAAACAACAACAACAACGTCAAATAAAGAAACAACAACAACGTCAAATAAATAACAACAAAAACAACGTCAACAACAACAACGTCAAATAAACAACAACAACGTCAACAAAGACAACAACGTCAAATAAAGAACAACAACATCAAATAAACAATAACAACAACAACAATGTCAAATAAACAACAACAACAACAACGTCAAATAAACAACAACAACAACGTCAACAACAACAACGTCAAATAAACAACAACAACAACAACAACGTTAAATAAACAACAACAACAACGTCAAATAAACAACAACGAAAACAACGTCAACAACAACAACAACGTCAACAACAACAACAATAACAACAACGTCAAATAAACAACAACAACAACGTCAAATAAACAATAACAATAACAACAACAATGTCAAATAAACAACAACAACAACAACGTCAAATAAACAACAACAACAATGTCACCCATAACAACGTCAAATAAATAACAACAACAACAACGTCAACAACAACAATGTCAAATAAATAACAACAACAACGTCAAATAAACAACAACAACAACGTCAACAACAACAACAACGTCAAATAAACAACAACAACAATGTCAAATAAACAACAACGTCAACAACAACAACAACGTCAAATAAATAACAACGTCAACAACAACAACAACGTCAAATAAGCAACAACAACAACTAAGTCAACAACAACAACAACAAAGTCAACAACAACAACAACAACGTCAAATAAATAACAATAACAACGTCAAATAAACAATAACAACAACAACAACAATGTCAAATAAACAACAACAACAACGTCAAATAAACAACAACAACAACAACAACAACAACGTCAAATAAACAACAACAATAACGTCAAATAAACAACAAAAACGTCAAAAAAACAACAACAACAACAACAACAACGTCAACAAGAACAACTATGTCAAATAAACAACAACAACGTTAAATAAACAACAACAACAAAAATGTCACCCACAACAACGTCCAATAAATAACAACAGAAATGTCAAATAAACAACAATACTAAAACAACGTCAAATAAACAACAACAACAACAACAACAATGTCAAATAAACAACAACAACAACAACAACGTCACATAAACAACAACAACAACGTCAAATAAACAACAACAACAACAACAACATCGTCAAATAAACAACAACAACAACAACAACAATGTCAACAATGTCAAATAAACAACAACAACAACAACGTCACATAAACAACAACAACAACAACGTCAAATAAATAACAACAACAACAACAACATCGTCAAATAAACAACAACAACAACAACGTCAAATAAACAACAACAAGAACAACAACATCAATAACAACAACAACAACGTCAAATAAACAACAAAAACAACAACAACAACGTCAACAACATTAACAATGTCAAATAAACAACAACAACGTCAACAACAACAAAAACATCAAATAAACAACAACAACAACAACAATAACAACGTCAAATAAACAACAACAACAATAACGTCAAATAAACAACAACAACAGCAACGTCAAATAAACAACAACAACAACAACAAATAAAACAACGTCAAATAAACAACAACAACAACGTCAAAATAAACAACAACAACAACGTCAAATAAACAACAACAATAACAACAACATCAAATAAGCAACAACAACAACAACAATAATAAATACAACAACGACAACAACAACAACGTCAATTAAAAAAAATAACGTCAAATAAATAACAATAACAACGTCAAATAAACAACAACAATAACAACGTCAAATAAACAATAACAACAACAACGTCAAATAAATAAAAACAACAACAACGTCAAATAAACAACAACAACAACAACAACGTCAAATAAACAACAACAACAACAACAATGTCAAATAAACAACAACAATAACAACAACAACAACAACGTCAAATAAACAACAACAACAACAACAACAACAACAACAACAACAAAAATGTCAAATAAACAACAACAACAACGTCAACAACAACAACTACGTCAAATAAACAACAACAACAACGTCAAATAAATAACAACAACAATGTCACCCACAACAACGTGAAATAAATAAGAACAACAATGTCAAATAAACAACAATACTAAAACAACATCAAATAAACAACAACAACAACAACGTCAACAACAACAACAACAACATCAACAACAACAACAACAACAATGTCAAATAAACAACAACAACAACAACGTCAACAACAACAACAATGTCAAATAAATAACAACAACAACGTCAAATAAACAACAACAACAACGTCAACAACAACAACAACGTCAAATAAACAACAACAACAACATCAAATAAACAACAACAACAACAACAACGTCAAATAAACAACAACAACAACAACGTCAACAACAACAACAATGTCAAATAAACAACAACAACAACGTCAACAACAACAACAATGTCAAATAAACAACAATAACAACGTCAAATAAACAACAACAACAACAATGTCAAGAACAACAACAACAACAACAACTATGTCAACAACAACAACAATGACAAATAAACAACAACAACAACAACGTCAACAACAACGTCAAATAAACAACAACAATAACAACAACAATGTCAAATAAACAACAACAACATTAACGTCAAATAAACAACAACAACAACGTCAAATAAACAACAACAAAAACAACGTCAACAACAACAACAACGTCAAATAAACAACAACAACAACAACGTCAAATAAACAATAACAATAACAACAACAATGTCAAATAAACAATAACAACAACGTCAAATAAACAACAACAACAATGTCACCCACAACAACGTCAAATAAATAACAACAACAATGTCAAATAAACAACAATACTAAAACAACATCAAATAAACAACAACAACAACAACGTCAACAACAACAACAACAATGTCAAATAAATAACAACAACAATAACGTCAACAACAATAACAATGTCAAATAACTAACAACAACAACGTCAAATAAACAACAACAACAACGTCAACAACAACAACAACAACGTCAAATAAACAACAACGTCAACAACAACAACAATGTCAAATAAACAACAACGTCAAATAAACAACAACGTCAACAACAACAACAACAATGTCAAATAAACAACAACAACAACCACGTCAAATAAACAACAACAACAACGTCAAATAAACAATAACAACAACAACAACAATGTCAAATAAACAACAACAACAACGTCAAATAAACAACAACAACAACAACACCGTAAAATAAACAACAACAACAACGTCAAATAAACAACAACAACAACAACGTCAAATAAACAACAACAACAACAACGTCAAATAAACAACAACAATAACAACGTCAACAATAACAACAACTTCAAATAAACAACAACAACAACTATGTCAACAACAACAACGTCAAATAAACAACAACAACGTCAACAACAACAACAACGTCAAATAAACAACAACAACAATAACGTCAAACAAACAACAACAACAACACCGTCAAATAAACATCAACAACAACGTCAAATAAAGAAACAACAACAACGTCAAATAAACAACAACAAAAACAACGTCAACAACAACAACGTCAAAAAAACAACAACAACGTCAACAAAGACAACAACGTCAAATAAAGAACAACAACAACATCAAATAAACAATAACAACAACAACAACAATGTCAAATAAACAACAACAACAACAACAACGTCAAATAAACAACAACAACAACGTCAACAACAACAACGTCAAATAAACAACAACAACAACAACAACAACGTCAAATAAACAACAACAACAACAACAATAACAACAACAACAACGTCAAATAAACAACAACAACAACAACAACGTCAAATAAACAACAACAACAATGTCAAATAAACAACAACAATAACAACAACAACAACGTCAAATAAACAACAACAACAACAACAACATCAACAACAACAAAAACGTCAAATAAACAACAACAACAACAACAACGTCAACAACAACAACTACGTCAAATAAACAACAACAACAACAACGTCAAATAAACAACAACAACAATGTCACCCACAACAACGTCAAATAAATAACAACAACAATGTCAAATAAACAACAATCCTAAAACAACATCAAATAAACAACAACAACAAGAACAACGTCAAAAACAACAACAACAACAATGTCAAATAAACAACAACAACAACAACGTCAACAACAACAACAATGTCAAATAAATAACAACAACAACAACGTCAACTACAACAACAACGTCAAATAAACAACAACAACGTCAAATAAACAACAATGTCAACAACAACAACGTCAAATAAACAACAAAAACAACAATAACAACAACAACAAATAAACAACAACAAAAACAACAACAACATCAACAACAACAAAAACGTCAAATAAACAACAACAATGTCAACAACAACAACAACATCAACAACAACAAAAACGTCAAATAAACAACAACAACAACAACAACGTCAACAACAACAACTACGTCAAATAAACAACAACAACAACATCAAATAAACAACAACAACAACAATGTCACCCACAACAACGTCAAATAAATAACAACAACAATGTCAAATAAACAACAATACTAAAACAACGTCAAATAAACAACAATAACAACAACAACGTCAACAACAACAACAATGTCAAATAAATTACAACAACCACAACAACAACGTCAACAACAACAACAATGTCAATTAAATAACAACATCAAATAAACAACAACAACAACAACGTCAACAACAACAACAATGTCAATTAAATAACAACAATGACATCAAATAAACAACAACAACAACAACGTCAACAACAACAACAACGTCAAATAAACAACAACAACATCAAATAAACAACAACAATAACAACAACGTCAAATAAACAACAAATAAGCAACAACAACAACAACAATGTCAAATAAACAACAACAACAACAACAACGTCAAATAAACAATAACAACAACAACGTCAAATAAATAAAAACAACAACAACGTCAAATAAACAACAAAAATAACAACAACAACAACGTCAAATAAACAACAACAACAACAACAACAACAAAAATGTCAAATAAACAACAACAACAACGTCAACAACAACAACTACGATAAATAAACAACAACAACAACGTCAAATAAACAACAACAACAATGTCACCCACAACAACGTGAAATAAATAACAACAACAATGTCAACAACAACAACAACAACGTCAACAACAACAACAACAATGTCAAATAAACAACAACAACAACAACAACAACGTCAACAACAACAACAATGTCAAATAAATAACAACAACAATGTCAAATAAACAACAACAACAACGTCAAATAAACAACAACGTCAACAACAATAACAATGTCGAATAAACAACAACAACAACAATAACAATGTCAAATAAACAACAACAACAACGTCAACAACAACAACAATGTCAAATAAACAACAATAACAACATCAAATAAACAACAACAACAATGTCAAGAACAACAACAACAACGTCAAATAAACAACAACAACAACAACAACAACTATGTCAACAACAACAACAACGTCAAATAAACAACAATAACAACAACGTCAACAACAACGTCAAATAAACAACAACAATAACAACAACAATGTAAATAAACAACAACAACATTAACGTCAAATAAACAACAACAACAACGTCAAATAAACAACAACAAAAACAACGTCAACAACAACAACAACGTCAACAACAACAACAACGTCAAATAAACAACAACAACAACAACAATGTCAAATAAACAATAACAATAACAACAACTACGTCAAATAAACAACAACAACAACAACGTCAAATAAACAACAACAACAATGTCACCCACAACAACGTCAAATAAATAACAACAACAATGTCAAATAAACAACAATACTAAAACAACATCAAATAAACAACAACAACAACGTCAACAACAACAACAACAACAATGTCAAATAAATAACAACAACAACAACGTTTACAACAACAACAATGTCAAATAAATAACAACATCAACGTCAAATAAACAACAACAACGTCAACAACATCAACAACATCAAATAAACAACAACGTCAACAACAACAACAACGTCAAATAAACAACAACGTCAACAACAACAACAATGTCAAATAAACAACAACAACAACTAAGTCAACAACAACAACAACGTCAACAACAACAACAACATCAAATAAACAACAACAACAACGTCAAATAAACAATAACAACAACAACAACAATGTCAAATAAACAACAACAACAACGTCAAATAAACAACAACAACAACAACACCGTCAAATAAACAACAACAACAACGTCAAATAAACAACAACAACAACAACAACAACAACGTCAAGTAAACAACAACAACAACTTCAAATAAACAACAACGTCAACAACAACAACGTCAAATAAACAACAACAACAACAATAACAACATCAACAAATCAACAACAACAAAAACAACAACAACATCAACAACAACAAAAACGTCAAATAAACAACAACAATGTCAACAACAACAACAACAACAACATCAACAACAACAAAAACATCAAATAAACAACAACAACAACAACGTCAACAACAACAACTACGTCAAATAAACAACAACAACAACAACATCAAATAAACAACAACAACAACAATGTTACCCACAACAACGTCAAATAAATAACAACAACAATGTCAAATAAACAACAACAACAACAACGTCAACATCAACAACAATGTCAAATAAACAACAATAACAACGTCAAATAAACAACAACAACAACAATGTCAAGAACAACAACAACAACGTCAAATAAACAACAACAACAACAACGTCAACATCAACAACAATGTCAAATAAACAACAATAACAACGTCAAATAAACTACAGCAACAACAACAATGTCAAGAACAACAACAACAACGTCAAATAAACAACAACAATGTCAAATAAATAACAACAACAACGTCAAATTAACAACAACAACAACGTCAACAACAACAACGTCAAATAAACAACAACAACAACGTCAAATAAAGAACAACAACAACAACAACGTCAACAACAACAACAATGTAAAATAAACAACAACAACAACGTCAACAACAACAACAATGTCAAATAAACAACAATAACAACGTCAAATAAACAACAACAACAACAATGTCAAGAACAACAACAACAACGTCAAATTAACAACAACAACAACAACTATGTCAACAACAACAACAACGTCAAATAAACAACAACAACAACGTCAACAACAACGTCAAATAAACAACAACAATAACAACAACAATGTCAAATAAACAACAACAACATTAACGTCAAATAAACAACAACAACAACGTCAAATAAACAACAACAAAAACAACGTCAACAACAACAACAACGTCAACAACAACAACAACGACAAATAAACAACAACAACAACGTCAAATAAACAATAACAATAACAACAACAATGTCAAATAAACAACAACAACAACGTAAAATAAACAACAACAACAATGTCACCCACAACAACGTCAAATAAATAACAACAACAATGTCAAATAAACAACAATACTAAAACAACATCAAATAAACAACAACAACAACAACAACGTCAACAACAACAACAACAACAATGTCAAATAAATAACAACAACAACAACGTCAACAACAACAACAATGTCAAATAAATAACAACAACAACGTCAAATAAACAACAACAACAACGTCAACAACAACAACAACGTCAAATAAACAACAACGTCAACAACAATAACAACGTCAAATAAACAACAATGTCAAATAAACAACAACGTCAACAACAACAACAACAATGTTAAATAAACAACAACAACAACCACGTCAAATAAACAACAACAACAACGTCAAATAAACAATAACAACAACAACAACAATGTCAAATAAACAACAACAACAACGTCAAATAAACAACAACAACAACAACACCGTAAAATAAACAACAACAACGTCAAATAAACAACAACAACAACAACAACGTCAAATAAACAACAACAACAACAACGTCAAATAAACAACAACAATAACAACGTCAACAATAACAACAACGTCAAATAAACAACAACAACTATGTCAACAACAACAACGTCAAATAAACAACAACAACGTCAACAACAACAACAACGTCAAATAAACAACAACAACAACAACAACAACGTCAAACAAACAACAACAACAACACCGTCAAATAAACAACAACAACAACGTCAAATAAAGAAACAACAACAACGTCAAATAAACAACAAAAAAAACAACGTCAACAACAACAACGTCAAATAAAGAACAACAACAACATCAAATAAACAATAACAACAACAACAACAATGTCAAATAAACAACAACAACAACAACAACGTCAAATAAACAACGTCAACAACGTCAACAACAACAACGTCAAATAAACAACAACAACAACAACAACGTCAAATAAACAACAACAACAACAACAATAACAACAACAACAACGTCAAATAAACAACAACAACAACAACGTCAAATAAACAACAACAACAATGTCAAATAAACAACAACAACAACAACGTCAAATAAACAACAACAACAACAACAACAACATCAACAACAACAAAAACGTCAAATAAACAACAACAACAACAACAACAACGTCAACAACAACAACTACGTCAAATAAACAACAACAACAACAACGTCAAATAAACAGCAACAACAATGTCACCCACAACAACGTCAAATAAATAACAACAACAATGTCAAATAAACAACAATACTAAAACAACATCAAATAAACAACAACAACAAGAACAACGTCAAAAACAACAACAACAACAATGTCAAATAAACAACAACAACAACAACAACAACGTCAACAACAACAACAATGTCAAATAAATAACAACAACAACAACGTCAACAACAACAACAACGTCAAATAAACAACAACAACAACGTCAAATAAACAACAATGTCAACAACAACAACGTCAAATAAACAACAACAACAACAATAACAACAACAACAAATAAACAACAACAAAAACAACAACAACATCAACAACTACAAAAACGTCAAATAAACAACAACAATGTCCACAACAACAACAACATCAACAACAACAAAAACATCAAATAAACAACAACAACAACAACAACAACAACGTCAACAACAACAACAACATCAAATAAACAACAACAACAACAATGTCACCCACAACAACGTCAAATAAATAACAACAACAATGTCAAATAAACAACAATACTAAAACAACGTCAAATAAACAACAACAACAACAACGTCAACAACAACAACAATGTCAATTAAATAACAACAACGACATCAAATAAACAACAACAACAACAACGTCAACAACAACAACAACGTCAAATAAACAACAACAATGTCAAATAAACAACAACAATAACAACAACGTCAAATAAACAACAAATAAGCAACAACAACAACAACAACAACAACAATGTCAAATAAACAACAACAACAACAACGTCAAATAAACAACAATAACAACAACAACAACAACAACAACAAAAATGTCAAATAAACAACAACAACAACGTCAACAACAACAACTATGTCAAATAAACAACAACAACAACAACGTCAAATAAACAACAACAACAATGTCACCCACAACAACGTGAAATAAATAACAACAACAATGTCAAATAAACAACAATACTAAAACAACATCTAATAAACAACAACAACAACGTCAACAACAACAACAACAATGTCAAATAAACAACAACAACAACAACAACAACGTCAACAACAACAACAATGTCAAATAAATAACAACAACAACGTCAAATAAACAACAACAACAACGTCAACAACAACAACGTCAAATAAACAACAACAACAACGTCAAATAGACAACAACAACAACAACAACAACAACAACAACGTCAAATAAACAACAACAACAACGTCAACAACAATAACAATGTCAAATAAACAACAACAACAACGTCAACAACAACAGCAATGTCAAATAAACAACAATAACAACGTCAAATAAACAACAACAACAATGTCAAGAACAACAACAACAACGTCAAATAAACAACAACAACAACAACTATGTCAACAACAACAACGTCAAATAAACAACAACAACAATAACAACGTCAAATAAACAACAACAACATTAACGTCAAATAAACAACAACAACATTAACGTCAAATAAACAACAACAACAACGTCAAATAAACAACAACCAAAACAACGTCAACAACAACAACAACGTCAAATAAACAACAACAACAACAATGTCAAATAAACAATAACAATAACAACAACAATGTCAAATAAACAACAAAAACAACGTCAAATAAACAACAACAACAATGTCACCCACAACAACGTCAAATAAATAACAACAACAATGTCAAATAAACAACAATATTAAAACAACATCAAATAAACAACAACAACAACGTCAACAACAACAACAACATTGTCAAATAAATAACAACAACAACAACGTCAACAACAAAAACAATGTCAAATAAATAACAACAACAACGTCAAATAAACAACAACAACGTCAACAACATCAACAACGTCAAATAAACAACAACGTCAACAACAACAACAACGTCAAATAAACAACAACGTCAACAACAACAACAATGTCAAATTAACAACAACAACAACAACTAAGTCAACAACAACAACAACAACGTCAACAACAACAACAACAACGTCAAATAAACAACAACAACAACGTCAAATAAACAATAACAACAACAACAACAATGTCAAATAAACAACAACAACAACGTCAAATAAACAACAACAACAACAACACCGTCAAATAAACAACAACAACAACGTCAAATAAACAACAACAACAACAACAACAACAACGTCAAATAAATAACAACAACAACAACGTCAACAACAACAACAACGTCAAATAAAAAACATCAACAACTTCAAATAAACAACAACGTCAACAACAACAACGTCAAATAAACAACAACAACAACAATAACAACATCAACAAATAAACAACAACAAAAACAACAACAACATCAACAACAACAAAAATGTCAAATAAACAACAACAATGTCAACAACAACAACAACAACAACATCAACAACAACAAAATCGTCAAATAAACAACAACAACAACAACGTCAACAACAACAACTACATCAAATAAACAACAACAACAACATCAAATAAACAACAACAACAACAATGTCACCCACAACAACGTCAAATAAATAACAACAACAATGTCAAGTAAACAACAACAACAACAACGTCAACATCAACAACAATGTCAAATAAACAACAATAACAACGTCAAATAAACAACAACAACAACAATGTCAAGAACAACAACAACAACAACGTCAAATAAACAACAACAACAACAACGTCAACATCAACAACAATGTCAAATAAACAACAATAACAACGTCAAATAAACAACAACAACAACAATGTCAAGAACAACAACAACAACGTCAAATAAACAACAACAACAACAACGTCAACATCAACAACAATGTCAAATAAACAACAATAACAACGTCAAATAAACAACAACAACAACAACAACGTCAACAACAACGTCAAATAAACAACAACAATAACAACAACAATGTCAAATAAACAATAACAACATTAACGTCAAATAAACAACAACAACAACAACGTCAAATAAACAACAACAAAAACAACGTCAACAACAACAACAACGTCAAATAAACAACAAACAACAACGTGAAATAAACAACAACAACAACGTCAACAACAACAACGTCAAATAAACAACAACAACAACGTCAAATAGACAACAACAACAACAACAACAACAACGTCAAATAAACAACAACAACAACGTCAACAACAATAACAATGTCAAATAAACAACAACAACAACGTCAACAACAACAACAATGTCAAATAATCAACAATAACAACGTCAAATAAACAACAACAACAATGTCAAGAACAACAACAACAACGTCAAATAAACAACAACAACAACAACTATGTCAACAACAACAACAACAACGTCAAATAAACAACAACAACAATAACAACGTCAAATAAACAACAACAATAACAACAACAATGTCAAATAAACAACAACAACATTAACGTCAAATAAACAACAACAACAACGTCAAATAAATAACAACAAAAACAACGTCAACAACAACAACAACGTCAACAACAACAACAACGTCAAATAAACAATAACAACAACAACAATGTCAAATAAACAATAACAATAACAACAACAATGTCAAATAAACAACAAAAACAACGTCAAATAAACAACAACAACAACGTCACCCACAACAACGTCAAATAAATAACAACAACAATGTCAAATAAACAACAATACTAAAACAACATCAAATAAACAACAACAACAACGTCAACAACAACAACAACAACAATGTCAAATAAATAACAACAACAACAACGTCAACAACAAAAACAATGTCAAATAAATAACAACAACAACGTCAAATAAACAACAACAACGTCAACAACATCAACAACGTCAAATAAACAACAACGTCAACAACAACAACAACGTCAAATAAACAACAACGTCAACAACAACAACAAGGTCAAATTAACAACAACAACAACTAAGTCAACAACAACAACAACAACGTCAACAACAACAACAACAACGTCAAATAAACAACAACAACAACGTCAAATAAAAAATAACAACAACAACAACAATGTCAAATAAACAACAACAACAACGTCAAATAAACAACAACAACAACAACAATGTCAAAAAAACAATAACAATAACAACAACAATGTCAAATAAACAACAAAAACAACGTCAAATAAACAACAACAACAATGTCACCCACAACAACGTCAAATAAATAACAACAACAATGTCAAATAAACAACAATACTAAAACAACATCAAATAAACAACAACAACAACGTCAACAACAACAACAACAACATTGTCAAATAAATAACAACAACAACAACGTCAACAACAACAACAATGTCAAATAAATAACAACAACAACGTCAAATAAACAACAACAACAACGTCAACAACATCAACAACGTCAAATAAACAACAACGTCAACAACAACAACAACAACGTCAAATAAACAACAACGTCAACAACAACAACAATGTCAAATAAACAACAACAACAACTAAGTCAACAACAACAACAACAACGTCAACAACAACAACAACAACGTCAAATAAACAACAACAACAACGTCAAATAAACAATAGCAACGACAAAAACAATGTCAAATAAACAACAACAACAACGTCAAATAAACAACAACAACAACAACACCGTCAAATAAACAACAACAATAACGTCAAATAAACAACAACAACAAGAACAACAACAACGTCAAATAAATAACAACAACAACAACGTCAACGACAACATCAACGTCAAATAAACAACAACAACAACTTCAAATAAACAACAACGTCAACAATAACAACGTCAAATAAAGAACAACAACAACATCAAATAAACAATAACAACAACAACAACAATGTCAAATAAACAACAACAACAACAACAACGTCAAATAAACAACAACAACAACGTCAACAACAACAACGTCAACAACAACAACGTCAAATAAACAACAACAACAACAACAACAACGTCAAATAAACAACAACAACAACAACAATAACAACAACAACAACAACGTCAAATAAACAACAACAACAACAACAACGTCAAATAAACAACAACAACAATGTCAAATAAACAACAACAATAACAACAACAACAACGTCAAATAAACAACAACAACAACGTCAACAACAACAACAACGTCAAATAAACAACAACAACAATGTCAAATAAACAACAACGTCAACAACAACAACGTCAAATAAATAACAACGTCAACAACAACAACAACGTCAAATAAGCAACAACAACAACTAAGTCAACAACAACAACAACAAAGTCAACAACAACAACAACAACGTCAAATAAATAACAACAACAACGTCAAATAAACAATAACAACAACAACAACAATGTCAAATAAACAACAACAACAACGTCAAATAAACAACAACAACAACAACAACAACAACAACGTCAAATAAACAACAACAATAACGTCAAATAAACAACAAAAACGTCAAATAAACAACAACAACAACAACAACAACAACGTCAACAAGAACAACTATGTCAAATAAACAACAACAACGTTAAATAAACAACAACAACAAAAATGTCACCCACAACAACGTCCAATAAATAACAACAGAAATGTCAAATAAACAACAATACTAAAACAACGTCAAATAAACAACAACAACAACAACAATGTCAAATAAACAACAACAACAACAACAACGTCACATAAACAACAACAACAACGTCAAATAAACAACAACAACAACAACAACATCGTCAAATAAACAACAACAACAACAACAACAACAATGTCAACAATGTCAAATAAACAACAACAACAACAACGTCACATAAACAACAACAACAACAACGTCAAATAAATAACAACAACAACAACAACATCGTCAAATAAACAACAACAACAACAACGTCAAATAAACAACAACAAGAACAACAACATCAATAACAACAACAACAACGTCAAATAAACAACAAAAACAACAACAACAACGTCAACAACATTAACAATGTCAAATAAACAACAACAACAACGTCAACAACAACAAAAACATCAAATAAACAACAACAACAACAACAATAACAACGTCAAATAAACAACAACAACAATAACGTCAAATAAACAACAACAACAGCAACGTCAAATAAACAACAACAACAACAACAAATACAACAACGTCAAATAAACAACAACAACAACGTCAAAATAAACAACAACAACAACAACGTCAAATAAACAACAACAATAACAACAACATCAAATAAGCAACAACAACAACAACAATAATAAATACAACAACGACAACAACAACAACGTCAAATAACTAAAATAACGTCAAATAAATAACAATAACAACGTCAAATAAACAACAACAATAACAACGTCAAATAAACAATAACAACAACAACGTCAAATAAATAAAAACAACAACAACGTCAAATAAACAACAACAACAACAACAACGTCAAATAAACAACAACAACAACAACAATGTCAAATAAACAACAACAATAACAACAACAACAACAACGTCAAATAAACAACAACAACAACAACAACAACAACAACAACAACAAAAATGTCAAATAAACAACAACAACAACGTCAACAACAACAACTACGTCAAATAAACAACAACAACAACGTCAAATAAATAACAACAACAATGTCACCCACAACAACGTGAAATAAATAACAACAACAATGTCAAATAAACAACAATACTAAAACAACATCAAATAAACAACAACAACAACAACGTCAACAACAACAACAACATCAACAACAACAACAACAATGTCAAATAAACAACAACAACAACAACGTCAACAACAACAACAATGTCAAATAAATAACAACAACAACGTCAAATAAACAACAACAACAACGTCAACAACAACAACGTCAAATAAACAACAACAACAACGTCAAATAAACAACAACAACAACAACAACGTCAAATAAACAACAACAACAACAACGTCAACAACAACAACAATGTCAAATAAACAACAACAACAACGTCAACAACAACAACAATGTCAAATAAACAACAATAACAACGTCAAATAAACAACAACAACAACAATGTCAAGAACAACAACAACAACGTCAAATAAACAACAACAACAACAACTATGTCAACAACAACAACAATGTCAAATAAACAACAACAACAACAACGTCAACAACAACGTCAAATAAACAACAACAATAACAACAACAATGTCAAATAAACAACAACAACATTAACGTCAAATAAACAACAACAACAACGTCAAATAAACAACAACAAAAACAACGTCAACAACAACAACAACGTCAAATAAACAACAACAACAACAACGTCAAATAAACAATAACAATAACAACAACAATGTCAAATAAACAATAACAACAACGTCAAATAAACAACAACAACAATGTCACCCACAACAACGTCAAATAAATAACAACAACAATGTCAAATAAACAACAATACTAAAACAACATCAAATAAACAACAACAACAACAACGTCAACAACAACAACAACAATGTCAAATAAATAACAACAACAATAACGTCAACAACAATAACAATGTCAAATAAATAACAACAACAACGTCAAATAAACAACAACAACAACGTCAACAACAACAACAACGTCAAATAAACAACAACGTCAACAACAACAACAATGTCAAATAAACAACAACGTCAAATAAACAACAACGTCAACAACAACAACAATGTCAAATAAACAACAACAACAACCACGTCAAATAAACAACAACAACAACGTCAAATAAACAATAACAACAACAACAACAATGTCAAATAAACAACAACAACAACGTCAAATAAACAACAACAACAACAACAACACCGTAAAATAAACAAGAACAACAACGTCAAATAAACAACAACAACAACAACGTCAAATAAACAACAACAACAACAACGTCAAATAAACAACAACAATAACAACGTCAACAATAACAACAACGTCAAATAAACAACAACAACAACTATGTCAACAACAACAACGTCAAATAAACAACAACAACGTCAACAACAACAACAACGTCAAATAAACAACAACAACAATAACGTCAAACAAACAACAACAACAACACCGTCAAATAAACATCAACAACAACGTCAAATAAAGAAACAACAACAACGTCAAATAAACAACAACAAAAACAACGTCAACAACAACAACGTCAAATAAACAACAACAACGTCAACAAAGACAACAACGTCAAATAAAGAACAACAACAACATCAAATAAACAATAACAACAACAACAACAATGTCAAATAAACAACAACAACAACAACAACGTCAAATAAACAACAACAACAACGTCAACAACAATAACGTCAAATAAACAACAACAACAACAACAACGTCAAATAAACAACAACAACAACAACAATAACAACAACAACAACAACGTCAAATAAACAACAACAACAACAACAACGTCAAATAAACAACAACAACAATGTCAAATAAACAACAACAATAACAACAACAACAACGTCAAATAAACAACAACAACAACAACAACAACATCAACAACAACAAAAACGTCAAATAAACAACAACAACAACTACGTCAAATAAACAACAACAACAACAACGTCAAATAAACAGCAACAACAATGTCACCCACAACAACGTCAAATAAATAACAACAACAATGTCAAATAAACAACAATCCTAAAACAACATCAAATAAACAACAACAACAAGAACAACGTCAAAAACAACAACAACAACAATGTCAAATAAACAACAACAACAACAACGTCAACAACAACAACAATGTCAAATAAATAACAACAACAACAACGTCAACAACAACAACAACATCAACAACAACAACAACAATGTCAAATAAACAACAACAACAACAACGTCAACAACAACAACAATGTCAAATAAATAACAACAACAACGTCAAATAAACAACAACAACAACGTCAACAACAACAACGTCAAATAAACAACAACAACAACGTCAAATAAACAACAACAACAACAACAACGTCAAATAAACAACAACAACAACAACGTCAACAACAACAACAATGTTAAATAAACAACAACAACAACGTCAACAACAACAACAATGTCAAATAAACAACAATAACAACGTCAAATAAACAACAACAACAACAATGTCAAGAACAACAACAACAACGTCAAATAAACAACAACAACAACAACTATGTCAACAACAACAACAATGTCAAATAAACAACAACAACAACAACGTCAACAACAACGTCAAATAAACAACAACAATAACAACAACAATGTCAAATAAACAACAACAACATTAACGTCAAATAAACAACAACAACAACGTCAAATAAACAACAACAAAAACAACGTCAACAACAACAACAACGTCAAATAAACAACAACAACAACAACGTCAAATAAACAATAACAATAACAACAACAATGTCAAATAAACAATAACAACAACGTCAAATAAACAACAACAACAATGTCACCCACAACAACGTCAAATAAATAACAACAACAATGTCAAATAAACAACAATACTAAAACAACATCAAATAAACAACAACAACAACAACGTCAACAACAACAACAACAATGTCAAATAAATAACAACAACAATAACGTCAACAACAATAACAATGTCAAATAAATAACAACAACAACGTCAAATAAACAACAACAACAACAACGTCAACAACAACAACAACGTCAAATAAACAACAACGTCAACAACAACAACAATGTCAAATAAACAACAACGTCAAATAAACAACAACGTCAACAACAACAACAATGTCAAATAAACAACAACAACAACCACGTCAAATAAACAACAACAACAACGTCAAATAAACAATAACAACAACAACAACAATGTCAAATAAACAACAACAACAACGTCAAATAAACAACAACAACAACAACACCGTAAAATAAACAAGAACAACAACGTCAAATAAACAACAACAACAACAACGTCAAATAAACAACAACAACAACAACGTCAAATAAACAACAACAATAACAACGTCAACAATAACAACAACGTCAAATAAACAACAACAACAACTATGTCAACAACAACAACGTCAAATAAACAACAACAACGTCAACAACAACAACAACGTCAAATAAACAACAACAACAATAACGTCAAACAAACAACAACAACAACACCGTCAAATAAACATCAACAACAACGTCAAATAAAGAAACAACAACAACGTCAAATAAACAACAACAAAAACAACGTCAACAACAACAACGTCAAATAAACAACAACAACGTCAACAAAGACAACAACGTCAAATAAAGAACAACAACAACATCAAATAAACAATAACAACAACAACAACAATGTCAAATAAACAACAACAACAACAACAACGTCAAATAAACAACAACAACAACGTCAACAACAACAACGTCAAATAAACAACAACAACAACAACAACAACGTCAAATAAACAACAACAACAACAACAATAACAACAACAACAACAACAACGTCAAATAAACAACAACAACAACAACAACGTCAAATAAACAACAACAACAATGTCAAATAAACAACAACAATAACAACAACAACAACGTCAAATAAACAACAACAACAACAACAACAACATCAACAACAACAAAAACGTCAAATAAACAACAACAACAACAACAACGTCAACAACAACAACTACGTCAAATAAACAACAACAACAACAACGTCAAATAAACAGCAACAACAATGTCACCCACAACAACGTCAAATAAATAACAACAACAATGTCAAATAAACAACAATCCTAAAACAACATCAAATAAACAACAACAACAAGAACAACGTCAAAAACAACAACAACAACAATGTCAAATAAACAACAACAACAACAACGTCAACAACAACAACAATGTCAAATAAATAACAACAACAACAACGTCAACTACAACAACAACGTCAAATAAACAACAACAACGTCAAATAAACAACAATGTCAACAACAACAACGTCAAATAAACAACAAAAACAACAATAACAACAACAACAAATAAACAACAACAAAAACAACAACAACATCAACAACAACAAAAACGTCAAATAAACAACAACAATGTCAACAACAACAACAACATCAACAACAACAAAAACGTCAAATAAACAACAACAACAACAACAACAACAACGTCAACAACAACAACTACGTCAAATAAACAACAACAACAACATCAAATAAACAACAACAACAACAATGTCACCCACAACAACGTCAAATAAATAACAACAACAATGTCAAATAAACAACAATACTAAAACAACGTCAAATAAACAACAATAACAACAACAACGTCAACAACAACAACAATGTCAAATAAATTACAACAACCACAACAACAACGTCAACAACAACAACAATGTCAATTAAATAACAACATCAAATAAACAACAACAACAACAACGTCAACAACAACAACAATGTCAATTAAATAACAACAATGACATCAAATAAACAACAACAACAACAACGTCAACAACAACAACAACGTCAAATAAACAACAACAACATCAAATAAACAACAACAATAACAACAACGTCAAATAAACAACAAATAAGCAACAACAACAACAACAACAATGTCAAATAAACAACAACAACAACAACGTCAAATAAACAATAACAACAACAACGTCAAATAAATAAAAACAACAACAACGTCAAATAAACAACAAAAATAACAACAACAACAACGTCAAATAAACAACAACAACAACAACAACAACAAAAATGTCAAATAAACAACAACAACAACGTCAACAACAACAACTACGTCAAATAAACAACAACAACAACGTCAAATAAACAACAACAACAATGTCACCCACAACAACGTGAAATAAATAACAACAACAATGTCAACAACAACAACAACAACGTCAACAACAACAACAACAATGTCAAATAAACAACAACAACAACAACAACAACAACGTCAACAACAACAACAATGTCAAATAAATAACAACAACAATGTCAAATAAACAACAACAACAACGTCAAATAAACAACAACGTCAACAACAATAACAATGTCGAATAAACAACAACAACAACAATAACAATGTCAAATAAACAACAACAACAACGTCAACAACAACAACAATGTCAAATAAACAACAATAACAACATCAAATAAACAACAACAACAATGTCAAGAACAACAACAACAACGTCAAATAAACAACAACAACAACAACTATGTCAACAACAACAACAACGTCAAATAAACAACAATAACAACAACGTCAACAACAACGTCAAATAAACAACAACAATAACAACAACAATGTAAATAAACAACAACAACATTAACGTCAAATAAACAACAACAACAACGTCAAATAAACAACAACAAAAACAACGTCAACAACAACAACAATGTCAACAACAACAACAACGTCAAATAAACAACAACAACAACAACAATGTCAAATAAACAATAACAATAACAACAACTACGTCAAATAAACAACAACAACAACAACGTCAAATAAACAACAACAACAATGTCACCCACAACAACGTCAAATAAATAACAACAACAATGTCAAATAAACAACAATACTAAAACAACATCAAATAAACAACAACAACAACGTCAACAACAACAACAACAACAATGTCAAATAAATAACAACAACAACAACGTTTACAACAACAACAATGTCAAATAAATAACAACATCAACGTCAAATAAACAACAACAACGTCAACAACATCAACAACATCAAATAAACAACAACGTCAACAACAACAACAACGTCAAATAAACAACAACGTCAACAACAACAACAATGTCAAATAAACAACAACAACAACTAAGTCAACAACAACAACAACGTCAACAACAACAACAACAACATCAAATAAACAACAACAACAACGTCAAATAAACAATAACAACAACAACAACAATGTCAAATAAACAACAACAACAACGTCAAATAAACAACAACAACAACAACACCGTCAAATAAACAACAACAACAACGTCAAATAAACAACAACAACAACAACAACGTCAAATAAACAACAACAACAACAACGTCAACAACAACAACAACGTCAAATAAACAACAACAACAACTTCAAATAAACAACAACGTCAACAACAACAACGTCAAATAAACAACAACAACAACAATAACAACATAAACAAATCAACAACAACAAAAACAACAACAACATCAACAACAACAAAAACGTCAAATAAACAACAACAATGTCAACAACAACAACAACAACAACATCAACAACAACAAAAACATCAAATAAACAACAACAACAACAACGTCAACAACAACAACTACGTCAAATAAACAACAACAACAACAACATCAAATAAACAACAACAACAACAATGTTACCCACAACAACGTCAAATAAATAACAACAACAATGTCAAATAAACAACAACAACAACAACGTCAACATCAACAACAATGTCAAATAAACAACAATAACAACGTCAAATAAACAACAACAATAACAATGTCAAGAACAACAACAACAACGTCAAATAAACAACAACAACAACAACGTCAACATCAACAACAATGTCAAATAAACAACAATAACAACGTCAAATAAACAACAACAACAACAACAATGTCAAGAACAACAACAACAACGTCAAATAAACAACAACAATGTCAAATAAATAACAACAACAACGTCAAATTAACAACAACAACAACGTCAACAACAACAACGTCAAATAAACAACAACAACAACGTCAAATAAACAACAACAACAACAACAACAACGTCAAATAAACAACAACAACAACAACAACGTCAACAACAACAACAATGTAAAATAAACAACAACAACAACGTCAACAACAACAACAATGTCAAATAAACAACAATAACAACGTCAAATAAACAACAACAACAACAATGTCAAGAACAACAACAACAACGTCAAATAAACAACAACAACAACAACTATGTCAACAACAACAACAACGTCAAATAAACAACAACAACAACGTCAACAACAACGTCAAATAAACAACAACAATAACAACAACAATGTCAAATAAACAACAACAACATTAACGTCAAATAAACAACAACAACAACGTCAAATAAACAACAACAAAAACAACGTCAACAACAACAACAACGTCAATAACAACAACAACGACAAATAAACAACAACAACAACAACAACGTCAAATAAACAATAACAATAACAACAACAATGTCAAATAAACAACAACAACAACGTAAAATAAACAACAACAACAATGTCACCCACAACAACGTCAAATAAATAACAACAACAATGTCAAATAAACAACAATACTAAAACAACATCAAATAAACAACAACAACAACAACAACGTCAACAACAACAACAACAACAATGTCAAATAAATAACAACAACAACAACGTCAACAACAACAACAATGTCAAATAAATAACAACAACAACGTCAAATAAACAACAACAACAACGTCAACAACAACAAGAACGTCAAATAAACAACAACGTCAACAACAACAACAACGTCAAATAAACAACAATGTCAAATAAACAACAACGTCAACAACAACAACAACAATGTTAAATAAACAACAACAACAACCACGTCAAATAAACAACAACAACAACGTCAAATAAACAATAACAACAACAACAACAATGTCAAATAAACAACAACAACAACGTCAAATAAACAACAACAACAACAACACCGTAAAATAAACAACAACAACGTCAAATAAACAACAACAACAACAACAACGTCAAATAAACAACAACAACAACAACGTCAAATAAACAACAACAATAACAACGTCAACAATAACAACAACGTCAAATAAACAACAACAACAACTATGTCAACAACAACAACGTCAAATAAACAACAACAACGTCAACAACAACAACAACGTCAAATAAACAACAACAACAACAACAACGTCAAACAAACAACAACAACAACACCGTCAAATAAACAACAACAACAACGTCAAATAAAGAAACAACAACAACGTCAAATAAACAACAAAAAAAACAACGTCAACAACAACAACGTCAAATAAACAACAACAACGTCAACAAAGACAACAACGTCAAATAAAGAACAACAACAACATCAAATAAACAATAACAACAACAACAACAATGTCAAATAAACAACAACAACAACAACAACGTCAAATAAACAACGTCAACAACGTCAACAACAACAACGTCAAATAAACAACAACAACAACAACAACGTCAAATAAACAACAACAACAACAACAATAACAACAACAACAACGTCAAATAAACAACAACAACAACAACGTCAAATAAACAACAACAACAATATCAAATAAACAACAACAACAACAACGTCAAATAAACAACAACAACAACAACAACAACATCAACAACAACAAAAACGTCAAATAAACAACAACAACAACAACAACGTCAACAACAACAACTACGTCAAATAAACAACAACAACAACAACGTCAAATAAACAGCAACAACAATGTCACCCACAACAACGTCAAATAAATAACAACAACAATGTCAAATAAACAACAATACTAAAACAACATCAAATAAACAACAACAACAAGAACCACGTCAAAAACAACAACAACAACAATGTCAAATAAACAACAACAACAACAACAACAACGTCAACAACAACAACAATGTCAAATAAATAACAACAACAACAACGTCAACAACAACAACAACGTCAAATAAACAACAACAACAACGTCAAATAAACAACAATGTCAACAACAACAACGTCAAATAAACAACAACAACAAAAATAACAACAACAACAAATAAACAACAACAAAAACAACAACAACATCAACAACTACAAAAACGTCAAATAAACAACAACAATGTCAACAACAACAACAACATCAACAACAACAAAAACATCAAATAAACAACAACAACAACAACAACAACGTCAACAACAACAACAACATCAAATAAACAACAACAACAACAATGTCACCCACAACAACGTCAAATAAATAACAACAACAATGTCAAATAAACAACAATACTAAAACAACGTCAAATAAACAACAACAACAACAACAACGTCAACAACAACAACAATGTCAATTAAATAACAACAACGACATCAAATAAACAACAACAACAACAACGTCAACAACAACAACAACGTCAAATAAACAACAACAATGTCAAATAAACAACAACAATAACAACAACGTCAAATAAACAACAAATAAGCAACAACAACAACAACAACAACAATGTCAAATAAACAACAACAACAACAACGTCAAATAAACAACAACAACAACAACAACAACAACAACAACAAAAATGTCAAATAAACAACAACAACAACGTCAACAACAACAACTATGTCAAATAAACAACAACAACAACAACGTCAAATAAACAACAACAACAATGTCACCCACAACAACGTGAAATAAATAACAACAACAATGTCAAATAAACAACAATACTAAAACAACATCTAATAAACAACAACAACAACGTCAACAACAACAACAACAATGTCAAATAAACAACAACAACAACAACAACAACGTCAACAACAACAACAATGTCAAATAAATAACAACAACAACGTCAAATAAAAAACAACAACAACGTCAACAACAACAACGTCAAATAAACAACAACAACAACGTCAAATAGACAACAACAACAACAACAACAACGTCAAATAAACAACAACAACAACGTCAACAACAATAACAATGTCAAATAAACAACAACAACAACGTCAACAACAACAACAATGTCAAATAAACAACAATAACAACGTCAAATAAACAACAACAACAATGTCAAGAACAACAACAACAACGTCAAATAAACAACAACAACAACAACTATGTCAACAACAACAACAACGTCAAATAAACAACAACAACAATAACAACGTCAAATAAACAACAACAATAACAACAACAATGTCAAATAAACAACAACAACATTAACGTCAAATAAACAACAACAACAACGTCAAATAAACAACAACCAAAACAACGTCAACAACAACAACAACGTCAAATAAACAACAACAACAACAACAATGTCAAATAAAAAATAACAATAACAACAACAATGTCAAATAAACAACAAAAACAACGTCAAATAAACAACAACAACAATGTCACCCACAACAACGTCAAATAAATAACAACAACAATGTCAAATAAACAACAACAACAACAACAACGTCAAATAAACAACAACAACAACGTCAACAACAACAACGTCAAATAAACAACAACAACAACAACAACAACGTCAAATAAACAACAACAACAACAACAATAACAACAACAACAACAACGTCAAATAAACAACAACAACAACAACAACGTCAAATAAACAACAACAACAATGTCAAATAAACAACAACAATAACAACAACAACAACGTCAAATAAACAACAACAACAACAACAACAACATCAACAACAACAAAAACGTCAAATAAACAACAACAACAACAACAACGTCAACAACAACAACTACGTCAAATAAACAACAACAACAACAACGTCAAATAAACAGCAACAACAATGTCACCCACAACAACGTCAAATAAATAACAACAACAATGTCAAATAAACAACAATCCTAAAACAACATCAAATAAACAACAACAACAAGAACAACGTCAAAAACAACAACAACAACAATGTCAAATAAACAACAACAACAACAACGTCAACAACAACAACAATGTCAAATAAATAACAACAACAACAACGTCAACTACAACAACAACGTCAAATAAACAACAACAACGTCAAATAAACAACAATGTCAACAACAACAACGTCAAATAAACAACAAAAACAACAATAACAACAACAACAAATAAACAACAACAAAAACAACAACAACATCAACAACAACAAAAACGTCAAATAAACAACAACAATGTCAACAACAACAACAACATCAACAACAACAAAAACGTCAAATAAACAACAACAACAACAACAACAACAACGTCAACAACAACAACTACGTCAAATAAACAACAACAACAACATCAAATAAACAACAACAACAACAATGTCACCCACAACAACGTCAAATAAATAACAACAACAATGTCAAATAAACAACAATACTAAAACAACGTCAAATAAACAACAATAACAACAACAACGTCAACAACAACAACAATGTCAAATAAATTACAACAACCACAACAACAACGTCAACAACAACAACAATGTCAATTAAATAACAACATCAAATAAACAACAACAACAACAACGTCAACAACAACAACAATGTCAATTAAATAACAACAATGACATCAAATAAACAACAACAACAACAACGTCAACAACAACAACAACGTCAAATAAACAACAACAACATCAAATAAACAACAACAATAACAACAACGTCAAATAAACAACAAATAAGCAACAACAACAACAACAACAATGTCAAATAAACAACAACAACAACAACGTCAAATAAACAATAACAACAACAACGTCAAATAAATAAAAACAACAACAACGTCAAATAAACAACAAAAATAACAACAACAACAACGTCAAATAAACAACAACAACAACAACAACAACAAAAATGTCAAATAAACAACAACAACAACGTCAACAACAACAACTACGTCAAATAAACAACAACAACAACGTCAAATAAACAACAACAACAATGTCACCCACAACAACGTGAAATAAATAACAACAACAATGTCAACAACAACAACAACAACGTCAACAACAACAACAACAATGTCAAATAAACAACAACAACAACAACAACAACAACGTCAACAACAACAACAATGTCAAATAAATAACAACAACAATGTCAAATAAACAACAACAACAACGTCAAATAAACAACAACGTCAACAACAATAACAATGTCGAATAAACAACAACAACAACAATAACAATGTCAAATAAACAACAACAACAACGTCAACAACAACAACAATGTCAAATAAACAACAATAACAACATCAAATAAACAACAACAACAATGTCAAGAACAACAACAACAACGTCAAATAAACAACAACGTCAAATAAACAACAACAACAACAACTATGTCAACAACAACAACAACGTCAAATAAACAACAATAACAACAACGTCAACAACAACGTCAAATAAACAACAACAATAACAACAACAATGTAAATAAACAACAACAACATTAACGTCAAATAAACAACAACAACAACGTCAAATAAACAACAACAAAAACAACGTCAACAACAACAACAACGTCAACAACAACAACAACGTCAAATAAACAACAACAACAACAACAATGTCAAATAAACAATAACAATAACAACAACTACGTCAAATAAACAACAACAACAACAACGTCAAATAAACAACAACAACAATGTCACCCACAACAACGTCAAATAAATAACAACAACAATGTCAAATAAACAACAATACTAAAACAACATCAAATAAACAACAACAACAACGTCAACAACAACAACAACAACAATGTCAAATAAATAACAACAACAACAACGTTTACAACAACAACAATGTCAAATAAATAACAACATCAACGTCAAATAAACAACAACAACGTCAACAACATCAACAACATCAAATAAACAACAACGTCAACAACAACAACAACGTCAAATAAACAACAACGTCAACAACAACAACAATGTCAAATAAACAACAACAACAACTAAGTCAACAACAACAACAACGTCAACAACAACAACAACAACATCAAATAAACAACAACAACAACGTCAAATAAACAATAACAACAACAACAACAATGTCAAATAAACAACAACAACAACGTCAAATAAACAACAACAACAACAACACCGTCAAATAAACAACAACAACAACGTCAAATAAACAACAACAACAACAACAACAACAACGTCAAATAAATAACAACAACAACAACGTCAACAACAACAACAACGTCAAATAAACAACAACAACAACTTCAAATAAACAACAACGTCAACAACAACAACGTCAAATAAACAACAACAACAACAATAACAACATAAACAAATCAACAACAACAAAAACAACAACAACATCAACAACAACAAAAACGTCAAATAAACAACAACAATGTCAACAACAACAACAACAACAACATCAACAACAACAAAAACATCAAATAAACAACAACAACAACAACAACGTCAACAACAACAACTACGTCAAATAAACAACAACAACAACAACATCAAATAAACAACAACAACAACAATGTTACCCACAACAACGTCAAATAAATAACAACAACAATGTCAAATAAACAACAACAACAACAACGTCAACATCAACAACAATGTCAAATAAACAACAATAACAACGTCAAATAAACAACAACAACAACAATGTCAAGAACAACAACAACAACGTCAAATAAACAACAACAACAACAACGTCAACATCAACAACAATGTCAAATAAACAACAATAACAACGTCAAATAAACAACAACAACAACAACAACAATGTCAAGAACAACAACAACAACGTCAAATAAACAACAACAATGTCAAATAAATAACAACAACAACGTCAAATTAACAACAACAACAACGTCAACAACAACAACGTCAAATAAACAACAACAACAACGTCAAATAAACAACAACAACAACAACAACAACGTCAAATAAACAACAACAACAACAACAACGTCAACAACAACAACAATGTAAAATAAACAACAACAACAACGTCAACAACAACAACAATGTCAAATAAACAACAATAACAACGTCAAATAAACAACAACAACAACAATGTCAAGAACAACAACAACAACGTCAAATAAACAACAACAACAACAACTATGTCAACAACAACAACAACGTCAAATAAACAACAACAACAACGTCAACAACAACGTCAAATAAACAACAACAATAACAACAACAATGTCAAATAAACAACAACAACATTAACGTCAAATAAACAACAACAACAACGTCAAATAAACAACAACAAAAACAACGTCAACAACAACAACAACGTCAATAACAACAACAACGACAAATAAACAACAACAACAACAACGTCAAATAAACAATAACAATAACAACAACAATGTCAAATAAACAACAACAACAACGTAAAATAAACAACAACAACAATGTCACCCACAACAACGTCAAATAAATAACAACAACAATGTCAAATAAACAACAATACTAAAACAACATCAAATAAACAACAACAACAACAACAACGTCAACAACAACAACAACAACAATGTCAAATAAATAACAACAACAACAACGTCAACAACAACAACAATGTCAAATAAATAACAACAACAACGTCAAATAAACAACAACAACAACGTCAACAACAACAACAACGTCAAATAAACAACAACGTCAACAACAACAACAACGTCAAATAAACAACAATGTCAAATAAACAACAACGTCAACAACAACAACAACAATGTTAAATAAACAACAACAACAACCACGTCAAATAAACAACAACAACAACGTCAAATAAACAATAACAACAACAACAACAATGTCAAATAAACAACAACAACAACGTCAAATAAACAACAACAACAACAACACCGTAAAATAAACAACAACAACGTCAAATAAACAACAACAACAACAACAACGTCAAATAAACAACAACAACAACAACGTCAAATAAACAACAACAATAACAACGTCAACAATAACAACAACGTCAAATAAACAACAACAACAACTATGTCAACAACAACAACGTCAAATAAACAACAACAACGTCAACAACAACAACAACGTCAAATAAACAACAACAACAACAACAACGTCAAACAAACAACAACAACAACACCGTCAAATAAACAACAACAACAACGTCAAATAAAGAAACAACAACAACGTCAAATAAACAACAAAAAAAACAACGTCAACAACAACAACGTCAAATAAACAACAACAACGTCAACAAAGACAACAACGTCAAATAAAGAACAACAACAACATCAAATAAACAATAACAACAACAACAACAATGTCAAATAAACAACAACAACAACAACAACGTCAAATAAACAACGTCAACAACGTCAACAACAACAACGTCAAATAAACAACAACAACAACAACAACAACGTCAAATAAACAACAACAACAACAACAACAATAACAACAACAACAACGTCAAATAAACAACAACAACAACAACGTCAAATAAACAACAACAACAATATCAAATAAACAACAACAACAACAACGTCAAATAAACAACAACAACAACAACAACAACATCAACAACAACAAAAACGTCAAATAAACAACAACAACAACAACGTCAACAACAACAACTACGTCAAATAAACAACAACAACAACAACGTCAAATAAACAGCAACAACAATGTCACCCACAACAACGTCAAATAAATAAC
>OX451735.1:1198741168-1198756168 GCA_948472305.1 Vicia faba | reverse complement strand
CAACAACAACAACAACGTCAACAACAACAACTACGTCAAATAAACAACAACAACAACATCAAATAAACAACAACAACAACAATGTCACCCACAACAACGTCAAATAAATAACAACAACAATGTCAAATAAACAACAATACTAAAACAACGTCAAATAAACAACAATAACAACAACAACGTCAACAACAACAACAATGTCAAATAAATTACAACAACCACAACAACAACGTCAACAACAACGACAATGTCAATTAAATAACAATATCAAATAAACAACAACAACAACAACGTCAACAACAACAACAATGTCAATTAAATAACAACAATGACATCAAATAAACAACAACAACAACAACGTCAACAACAACAACAACGTCAAATAAACAACAACAACATCAAATAAACAACAACAATAACAACAACGTCAAATAAACAACAAATAAGCAACAACAACAACAACAACAATGTCAAATAAACAACAACAACAACAACGTCAAATAAACAATAACAACAACAACGTCAAATAAATAAAAACAACAACAACGTCAAATAAACAACAAAAATAACAACAACAACAACGTCAAATAAACAACAACAACAACAACAACAACAAAAATGTCAAATAAACAACAACAACAACGTCAACAACAACAACTACGTCAAATAAACAACAACAACAACGTCAAATAAACAACAACAACAATGTCACCCACAACAACGTGAAATAAATAACAACAACAATGTCAACAACAACAACAACAACGTCAACAACAACAACAACAATGTCAAATAAACAACAACAACAACAACAACAACAACGTCAACAACAACAACAATGTCAAATAAATAACAACAACAATGTCAAATAAACAACAACAACAACGTCAAATAAACAACAACGTCAACAACAATAACAATGTCGAATAAACAACAACAACAACAATAACAATGTCAAATAAACAACAACAACAACGTCAACAACAACAACAATGTCAAATAAACAACAATAACAACATCAAATAAACAACAACAACAATGTCAAGAACAACAACAACAACGTCAAATAAACAACAACAACAACAACTATGTCAACAACAACAACAACGTCAAATAAACAACAATAACAACAACGTCAACAACAACGTCAAATAAACAACAACAATAACAACAACAATGTAAATAAACAACAACAACATTAACGTCAAATAAACAACAACAACAACGTCAAATAAACAACAACAAAAACAACGTCAACAACAACAACAACGTCAACAACAACAACAACGTCAAATAAACAACAACAACAACAACAATGTCAAATAAACAATAACAATAACAACAACTACGTCAAATAAACAACAACAACAACAACGTCAAATAAACAACAACAACAATGTCACCCACAACAACGTCAAATAAATAACAACAACAATGTCAAATAAACAACAATACTAAAACAACATCAAATAAACAACAACAACAACGTCAACAACAACAACAACAACAATGTCAAATAAATAACAACAACAACAACGTTTACAACAACAACAATGTCAAATAAATAACAACATCAACGTCAAATAAACAACAACAACGTCAACAACATCAACAACATCAAATAAACAACAACGTCAACAACAACAACAACGTCAAATAAACAACAACGTCAACAACAACAACAATGTCAAATAAACAACAACAACAACTAAGTCAACAACAACAACAACGTCAACAACAACAACAACAACATCAAATAAACAACAACAACAACGTCAAATAAACAATAACAACAACAACAACAATGTCAAATAAACAACAACAACAACGTCAAATAAACAACAACAACAACAACACCGTCAAATAAACAACAACAACAACGTCAAATAAACAACAACAACAACAACAACAACAACAACGTCAAATAAATAACAACAACAACAACGTCAACAACAACAACAACGTCAAATAAACAACAACAACAACTTCAAATAAACAACAACGTCAACAACAACAACGTCAAATAAACAACAACAACAACAACAATAACAACATAAACAAATCAACAACAACAAAAACAACAACAACATCAACAACAACAAAAACGTCAAATAAACAACAACAATGTCAACAACAACAACAACAACAACATCAACAACAACAAAAACATCAAATAAACAACAACAACAACAACGTCAACAACAACAACTACGTCAAATAAACAACAACAACAACAACATCAAATAAACAACAACAACAACAATGTTACCCACAACAACGTCAAATAAATAACAACAACAATGTCAAATAAACAACAACAACAACAACGTCAACATCAACAACAATGTCAAATAAACAACAATAACAACGTCAAATAAACAACAACAACAACAATGTCAAGAACAACAACAACAACGTCAAATAAACAACAACAACAACAACGTCAACATCAACAACAATGTCAAATAAACAACAATAACAACGTCAAATAAACAACAACAACAACAACAATGTCAAGAACAACAACAACAACGTCAAATAAACAACAACAATGTCAAATAAATAACAACAACAACGTCAAATTAACAACAACAACAACGTCAACAACAACAACGTCAAATAAACAACAACAACAACGTCAAATAAACAACAACAACAACAACAACAACGTCAAATAAACAACAACAACAACAACAACAACGTCAACAACAACAACAATGTAAAATAAACAACAACAACAACGTCAACAACAACAACAATGTCAAATAAACAACAATAACAACGTCAAATAAACAACAACAACAACAATGTCAAGAACAACAACAACAACGTCAAATAAACAACAACAACAACAACTATGTCAACAACAACAACAACGTCAAATAAACAACAACAACAACGTCAACAACAACGTCAAATAAACAACAACAATAACAACAACAATGTCAAATAAACAACAACAACATTAACGTCAAATAAACAACAACAACAACGTCAAATAAACAACAACAAAAACAACGTCAACAACAACAACAACGTCAACAACAACAACAACGACAAATAAACAACAACAACAACAACGTCAAATAAACAATAACAATAATAACAACAATGTCAAATAAACAACAACAACAACGTAAAATAAACAACAACAACAATGTCACCCACAACAACGTCAAATAAATAACAACAACAATGTCAAATAAACAACAATACTAAAACAACATCAAATAAACAACAACAACAACAACAACGTCAACAACAACAACAACAACAATGTCAAATAAATAACAACAACAACAACGTCAACAACAACAACAATGTCAAATAAATAACAACAACAACGTCAAATAAACAACAACAACAACGTCAACAACAACAACAACGTCAAATAAACAACAACGTCAACAACAACAACAACGTCAAATAAACAACAATGTCAAATAAACAACAACGTCAACAACAACAACAACAATGTTAAATAAACAACAACAACAACCACGTCAAATAAACAACAACAACAATGTCAAATAAACAATAACAACAACAACAACAATGTCAAATAAACAACAACAACAACGTCAAATAAACAACAACAACAACAACACCGTAAAATAAACAACAACAACGTCAAATAAACAACAACAACAACAACAACGTCAAATAAACAACAACAACAACAACGTCAAATAAACAACAACAATAACAACGTCAACAATAACAACAACGTCAAATAAACAACAACAACAACTATGTCAACAACAACAACGTCAAATAAACAACAACAACGTCAACAACAACAACAACGTCAAATAAACAACAACAACAACAACAACGTCAAACAAACAACAACAACAACACCGTCAAATAAACAACAACAACAACGTCAAATAAAGAAACAACAACAACGTCAAATAAACAACAAAAAAAACAACGTCAACAACAACAACGTCAAATAAACAACAACAACGTCAACAAAGACAACAACGTCAAATAAAGAACAACAACAACATCAAATAAACAATAACAACAACAACAACAATGTCAAATAAACAACAACAACAACAACAACGTCAAATAAACAACGTCAACAACGTCAACAACAACAACGTCAAATAAACAACAACAACAACAACAACGTCAAATAAACAACAACAACAACAACAATAACAACAACAACAACGTCAAATAAACAACAACAACAACAACGTCAAATAAACAACAACAACAATGTCAAATAAACAACAACAACAACAACGTCAAATAAACAACAACAACAACAACAACATCAACAACAACAAAAACGTCAAATAAACAACAACAACAACAACAACGTCAACAACAACAACTACGTCAAATAAACAACAACAACAACAACGTCAAATAAACAGCAACAACAATGTCACCCACAACAACGTCAAATAAATAACAACAACAATGTCAAATAAACAACAATACTAAAACAACATCAAATAAACAACAACAACAAGAACAACGTCAAAAACAACAACAACAACAATGTCAAATAAACAACAACAACAACAACAACAACGTCAACAACAACAACAATGTCAAATAAATAACAACAACAACAACGTCAACAACAACAACAACGTCAAATAAACAACAACAACAACGTCAAATAAACAACAATGTCAACAACAACAACGTCAAATAAACAACAACAACAACAATAACAACAACAACAAATAAACAACAACAAAAACAACAACAACATCAACAACTACAAAAACGTCAAATAAACAACAACAATGTCAACAACAACAACAACATCAACAACAACAAAAACATCAAATAAACAACAACAACAACAACAACAACGTCAACAACAACAACAACATCAAATAAACAACAACAACAACAATGTCACCCACAACAACGTCAAATAAATAACAACAACAATGTCAAATAAACAACAATACTAAAACAACGTCAAATAAACAACAACAACAACAACAACGTCAACAACAACAACAATGTCAATTAAATAACAACAACGACATCAAATAAACAACAACAACAACAACGTCAACAACAACAACAACGTCAAATAAAAACAACAATGTCAAATAAACAACAACAATAACAACAACGTCAAATAAACAACAAATAAGCAACAACAACAACAACAACAACAACAATGTCAAATAAACAACAACAACAACAACGTCAAATAAACAACAACAACAACAACAACAACAACAAAAATGTCAAATAAACAACAACAACAACGTCAACAACAACAACTATGTCAAATAAACAACAACAACAACAACGTCAAATAAACAACAACAACAATGTCACCCACAACAACGTGAAATAAATAACAACAACAATGTCAAATAAACAACAATACTAAAACAACATCTAATAAACAACAACAACAACGTCAACAACAACAACAACAATGTCAAATAAACAACAACAACAACAACAACAATGTCAAATAAACAACAACAACAACGTCAAATAGACAACAACAACAACAACAACAACAACGTCAAATAAACAACAACAACAACGTCAACAACAATAACAATGTCAAATAAACAACAACAACAACGTCAACAACAACAACAATGTCAAATAAACAACAATAACAACGTCAAATAAACAACAACAACAATGTCAAGAACAACAACAACAACGTCAAATAAACAACAACAACAACAACTATGTCAACAACAACAACAACGTCAAATAAACAACAACAACAATAACAACGTCAAATAAACAACAACAATAACAACAACAATGTCAAATAAACAACAACAACATTAACGTCAAATAAACAACAACAACAACGTCAAATAAACAACAACCAAAACAACGTCAACAACAACAACAACGTCAAATAAACAACAACAACAACAATGTCAAATAAAAAATAACAATAACAACAACAATGTCAAATAAACAACAAAAACAACGTCAAATAAACAACAACAACAATGTCACCCACAACAACGTCAAATAAATAACAACAACAATGTCAAATAAACAACAATATTAAAACAACATCAAATAAACAACAACAACAACGTCAACAACAACAACAACATTGTCAAATAAATAACAACAACAACAACGTCAACAACAAAAACAATGTCAAATAAATAACAACAACAACGTCAAATAAACAACAACAACGTCAACAACATCAACAACGTCAAATAAACAACAACGTCAACAACAACAACAACGTCAAATAAACAACAACGTCAACAACAACAACAATGTCAAATTAACAACAACAACAACAACTAAGTCAACAACAACAACAACAACGTCAACAACAACAACAACAACGTCAAATAAACAACAACAACAACGTCAAATAAACAATAACAACAACAACAACAATGTCAAATAAACAACAACAACAACGTCAAATAAACAACAACAACAACAACACCGTCAAATAAACAACAACAACAACGTCAAATAAACAACAACAACAACAACAACAACAACGTCAAATAAATAACAACAACAACAACGTCAACAACAACAACAACGTCAAATAAACAACAACAACAACTTCAAATAAACAACAACGTCAACAACAACAACGTCAAATAAACAACAACAACAACAATAACAACATCAACAAATAAACAACAACAAAAACAACAACAACATCAACAACAACAAAAACGTCAAATAAACAACAACAATGTCAACAACAACAACAACAACAACATCAACAACAACAAAATCGTCAAATAAACAACAACAACAACAACGTCAACAACAACAACTACATCAAATAAACAACAACAACAACGTCAAATAAACAACAACAACAACAATGTCACCCACAACAACGTCAAATAAATAACAACAACAATGTCAAGTAAACAACAACAACAACAACGTCAACATCAACAACAATGTCAAATAAACAACAATAACAACGTCAAATAAACAACAACAACAACAATGTCAAGAACAACAACAACAACGTCAAATAAACAACAACAACAACAACGTCAACATCAACAACAATGTCAAATAAACAACAATAACAACGTCAAATAAACAACAACAACAACAATGTCAAGAACAACAACAACAACGTCAAATAAACAACAACAACAACAACGTCAACATCAACAACAATGTCAAATAAACAACAATAACAACGTCAAATAAACAACAACAACAACAACAACGTCAACAACAACGTCAAATAAACAACAACAATAACAACAACAATGTCAAATAAACAATAACAACATTAACGTCAAATAAACAACAACAACAACAACGTCAAATAAACAACAACAAAAACAACGTCAACAACAACAATAACGTCAAATAAACAACAAACAACAACGTGAAATAAACAACAACAACAACGTCAACAACAACAACGTCAAATAAACAACAACAACAACGTCAAATAGACAACAACAACAACAACAACAACAACGTCAAATAAACAACAACAACAACGTCAACAACAATAACAATGTCAAATAAACAACAACAACAACGTCAACAACAACAACAATGTCAAATAAACAACAATAACAACGTCAAATAAACAACAACAACAATGTCAAGAACAACAACAACAACGTCAAATAAATAACAACAACAACAACTATGTCAACAACAACAACAACAACGTCAAATAAACAACAACAACAATAACAACGTCAAATAAACAACAACAATAACAACAACAATGTCAAATAAACAACAACAACATTAACGTCAAATAAACAACAACAACAACGTCAAATAAATAACAACAAAAACAACGTCAACAACAACAACAACGTCAACAACAACAACAACGTCAAATAAACAATAACAACAACAACAATGTCAAATAAACAATAAAAATAACAACAACAATGTCAAATAAACAACAAAAACAACGTCAAATAAACAACAACAACAACGTCACCCACAACAACGTCAAATAAATAACAACAACAATGTCAAATAAACAACAATACTAAAACAACATCAAATAAACAACAACAACAACGTCAACAACAACAACAACAACAATGTCAAATAAATAACAACAACAACAACGTCAACAACAAAAACAATGTCAAATAAATAACAACAACAACGTCAAATAAACAACAACAACGTCAACAACATCAACAACGTCAAATAAACAACAACGTCAACAACAACAACAACGTCAAATAAACAACAACGTCAACAACAACAACAAGGTCAAATTAACAACAACAACAACTAAGTCAACAACAACAACAACAACGTCAACAACAACAACAACAACGTCAAATAAACAACAACAACAACGTCAAATAAAAAATAACAACAACAACAACAATGTCAAATAAACAACAACAACAACGTCAAATAAACAACAACAACAACAACAATGTCAAAAAAACAATAACAATAACAACAACAATGTCAAATAAACAACAAAAACAACGTCAAATAAACAACAACAACAATGTCACCCACAACAACGTCAAATAAATAACAACAACAATGTCAAATAAACAACAATACTAAAACAACATCAAATAAACAACAACAACAACGTCAACAACAACAACAACAACATTGTCAAATAAATAACAACAACAACAACGTCAACAACAACAACAATGTCAAATAAATAACAACAACAACGTCAAATAAACAACAACAACAACGTCAACAACATCAACAACGTCAAATAAACAACAACGTCAACAACAACAACAACAACGTCAAATAAACAACAACGTCAACAACAACAACAATGTCAAATAAACAACAACAACAACTAAGTCAACAACAACAACAACAACGTCAACAACAACAACAACAACGTCAAATAAACAACAACAACAACGTCAAATAAACAATAGCAACAACAACAACAATGTCAAATAAACAACAACAACAACGTCAAATAAACAACAACAACAACAACACCGTCAAATAAACAACAACAACAACGTCAAATAAACAACAACAACAAGAACAACAACAACGTCAAATAAATAACAACAACAACAACGTCAACAACAACATCAACGTCAAATAAACAACAACAACAACTTCAAATAAACAACAACGTCAACAACACCAACGTCAAATAAACAACAACAACAACAATAACAACATCAACAAATAAACAACAACAAAAACAACAACAACATCAACAACAACAAAAACGTCAAATAAACAACAACAATGTCAACAACAACAACAACAACATCAACAACAACAAAAACATCAAATAAACAACAACAACAACAACAACGTCAACAACAACAACTACGTCAAATAAACAACAACAACAACGTCAAATAAACAACAACAACAACAATGTCACCCACAACAACGTCAAATAAATAACAACAACAATGTCAAATAAACAACAACAACGTCAACATCAACAACAATGTCAAATAAACAACAATAACAATGTCAAATAAACAACAACAACAACAACAATGTCAAGAACAACAACAACAACGTCAAATAAACAACAACAACAACAACAACGTCAACATCAACAACAATGTCAAATAAACAACAATAACAACGTCAAATAAACAACAACAACAACAATGTCCAGAACAACAACAACAACGTCAAATAAACAACAACAACAACTATGTCAACAACAACAACAACGTCAAATAAACAACAACAACAACAACGTCAACAACAACGTCAAATAAACAACAACAATAACAACAACAATGTCAAATAAACAACAACAACATTAACGTCAGATAAACAACAACAACAATGTCAAATAAATAACAACAACAACGTCAAATAAACAACAACAACAACAACAATGTCAAATAAACAATAACAATAACAACAACAATGTCAAATAAACAACAAAAACAACGTCAAATAAACAACAACAACAATGTCACCCACAACAACGTCAAATAAATAACAACAACAATGTCAAATAAACAACAATACTAAAACAACATCAAATAAACAACAACAACAACGTCAACAACAAAAACAACAATGTCAAATAAATAACAACAACAACGTCAACAACAACAACAATGTCAAATAAATAACAACAACAACGTCAAATAAACAACAACAACGTCAACAACAACAACAACAATGTCAAATAAATAACAACAACAACAACGTCAACAACAACAACAACAACAATGTCAAATAAATAACAACAACAACAACGTCAACAACAATAACAATATCAAATAAATAACAACAACAACGTCAAATAAACAACAACAACAACGTCAACAACAACAACAACGTCAAATAAACAACAACAACAACAACGTCAAATAAACAACAACGTCAACAACAACAACAACGTCAAAAAAACAACAACGTCAACAACAACAACAACGTCAAATAAACAACAACAACAACGTCAAATAAACAACAACGTCAACAACAACAACAACAACGTCAAATAAACAACAACAACAACGTCAAATAAACAATAACAACAACAACAACAATGTCAAATAAACAACAACAACAACGTCAAATAAACAACAACAACACCATCAAATAAACAACAACAACAACGTCAAATAAACAACAACAACAACAACAACGTCAAATAAACAACAATAACAACAACGTCAAATAAACAACAACAATAACAACGTCAACAATAACCACAACGTCAAATAAACAACAACAACAATTATGTCAACAACAAGAACAACGTCAAATAAACAACAACAACAACAACGTCAACAACAACAACAACGTCAAATAAACAACAACAACAACAACAACGACAACAACGTCAAATAAACAACAACAACAACACCGTCAAATAAACAACAACAACAACAACGTCAATTAAAGATACAACAACAACGTCAAATAAACAATAACAAAAATAACGTCAACAACAACAACGTCAAATAAATAAACAACAACAACGTCAACAACAACAACAACGTCAAATAAAGAACAACAACAACGTCAAATAAACAACAACAACAACGTCAACAACAACAACGTCAAATAAACAACAACAACAACAACAACGTCAAATAAACAACAACAACAACAGCGTCAAATAAACAACAACAACAACAACAACAATAACAACAACAACAACGTCAAATAAACAACAATAACAACAACGTCAAATAAACAACAACAACAACAATGTCAAATAAACAACAACAATAACAACAACAACAACGTCAAATAAACAACAACAATAACAACAATAACATCAACAACAACAAAAATGTCAAATAAACAACAACAACAACAACAACAACAACGTCAACAACAACAACTACGTCAAATAAACAACAACAACAACAACGTCAAATAAACAACAACAACAACGTCAAATAAACAACAACAACAACGTCAAATAAACAACAACGTCAACAACAACAACGTCAAATAAACAACAACAACAACAATAACAACAACAACAAATAAACAACAACAAAAACAATAACAACATCAACAACAACAAAAACGTCAAATAAACAACAACAATGTCAACAACAACAACATCAACAACAACAAAAACGTCAAATAAACAACAACAACAACAACAACAACAACGTCAACGACAACAACTACGTCAAATAAACAACAACAACAACGTCAAATAAACAACAACAACAACAATGTCACCCACAACAACGTCAAATAAATAACAACAACAATGTCAAATAAACAACAATACTAAAACAACATCAAATAAACAACAACAACAACAACGTCAACAACAACAACAATGTCAAATAAATAAAACCAACAACAACAACGTCAACAACAACAACAATGTCAATTAAATAACGACAACAACATCAAATAAACAACAACAACAACAACGTCAACGACAACAACAACGTCAAATAAACAACAACAACGTCAAATAAACAACAACAATAACAACAACGTCAAATAAACAACAAATAAGCAGCAATAACAACAACAACAACAACGTCAAATAAACAACAATAACAACAACGTCAAATAAACAACAACAATAACAACGTCAACAATAACCACAACGTCAAATAAACAACAACAACAATTATGTCAACAACAAGAACAACGTCAAATAAACAACAACAACAACAACATCAACAACAACAACAACGTCAAATAAACAACAACAACAACAACGACAACAACGTTAAATAAACAACAACAACAACACCGTCAAATAAACAACAACAACAACAACAACGTCAATTAAAGATACAACAACAACGTCAAATAAACAATAACAAAAATAACGTCAACAACAACAACGTCAAATAAATAAACAACAACAACGTCAACAACAACAACAACGTCAAATAAAGAACAACAACAACGTCAAATAAACAACAACAACAACATCAACAACAACAACGTCAAATAAACAACAACAACAACATCAACAACAACAACGTCAAATAAACAACAACAACAACAACAACGTCAAATAAACAACAACAACAACAGCGTCAAATAAACAACAACAACAACAACAACAACAATAACAACAACAACAACGTCAAATAAACAACAATAACAACAACGTCAAATAAACAACAACAACAACAATGTCAAATAAACAACAACAATAACAACAACAACAACGTCAAATAAACAACAACAATAACAACAACAACATCAACAACAACAAAAATGTCAAATAAACAACAACAACAACAACAACGTCAACAACAACAACTACGTCAAATAAACAACAACAACAACAACGTCAAATAAACAACAACAACAACGTCAAATAAACAACAACAACAACGTCAAATAAACAACAACGTCAACAACAACAACGTCAAATAAACAACAACAACAACAATAACAACAACAACAAATAAATAACAACAAAAACAACAAATAAACAACAACAATGTCAACAACAACAACATCAACAACAACAAAAACGTCAAATAAACGACAACAACAACAACAACAACGTCAACGACAACAACTACGTCAAATAAACAACAACAACAACTTCAAATAAACAACAACAACAACAACAATGTCACCCACAACAACGTCAAATAAATAACAACAACAATGTCAAATAAACAACAATACTAAAACAACGTCAAATAAACAACAACAACAACAACGTCAACAACAACAACAATGTCAAATAAATAAAACCAACAACAACAACGTCAACAACAACAACAATGTCAATTAAATAACAACAACAACATCAAATAAACAACAACAACAACAATGTCAACAACAACAACAACGTCAAATAAACAACAACAACGTCAAATAAACAACAACAATAACAACAACAACAACGTCAAATAAACAACAAAAAAGCAGCAATAACAACAACAACAATGTCAAATAAACAACAATAACAACGTCAAATAAACAACAACAACAACAACGTCAAATAAACAATAACAACAACAACGTCAAATAAATAAAAACAACAACAACGTCAAATAAACAACAACAACAACAACGTCAAATAAACAACAACAACAACGTCAAATAAACAACAACAATAACAACAACAACAACAACGTCAAATAAACAACAACAACAACAACAATGTCAAATAAACAACAACAATAACAACAACAACAACGTCAAATAAACAACAACAACAACAACAAAAATGTCAAATAAACAACAACAACAACGTCAACAACAACAACTACGTCAAATAAACAACAACAACAAAAATGTCAAATAAACAACAACAACAACGTCAACAACAACAACTACGTCAAATAAACAACAACAACAACGTCAAATAAACAACAACAACAATGTCACCCACAACAACGTCAAATAAATAACAACAACAATGTCAAATTAACAACAATACTAAAACAACATCAAATAAACAACAACAACAACGTCAACAACAACAACAATGTCAAATAAACAACAACAACAACAACGTCAACAACAACAACAATGTCAAATAAATAACAACAACAACGTCAAATAAACAACAACAACAACGTCAACAACAACAACAACATCAAATAAACAACAACAACAACGTCAAATAAACGACAACAACAACAACAACGTCAAATAAACAACAACAACAACGTCAACAACAACAACAATGTCAAATAAACAACAACAACAACAATGTCAACAACAACAACAACAATGTCAAATAAACAACAATAACAACGTCAAATAAACAACAACAACAACAATGTCAAGAACAACAACAACAACGTCAAATAAACAACAACAACAACAACTATGTCAACAACAACAACAACATCTAATAAACAACAACAACAACAACAACGTCAGCAACAACAACGTCAAATAAACAACAACAATAACTACAACACTGTCAAATAAACAACATCAACATTAACATCAAATAAACAACAACAACAACGTCAAATAAACAACAACAAAAACAACATCAACAACAACAACAACAACGTCAAATAAACAACAACAACGTCAAATAAACAATAACAATAACAACAACAATGTCAAATAAACAACAACAACAATGTCACCCGCAACAATGTCAAATAAATAACAACAACAATGTCAAATAAACAACAATACTAAAACAACATCAAATAAACAACAACAACAACGTCAACAACAACAACAACAATGTCAAATAAATAACAACAACAACAACGTCAACAACAACAACAATGTCAAATCAATAACAACAACAACGTCAAATAAACAACAACAACAACAACGTCAACAACAACAACAACAACGTCAAATAAGCAACAACAACAACGTCAAATAAACAACAACGTCAAAAAAACAACAACGTCAACAACAACAACAACGTCAAATAAACAACAACAACAACGTCAAATAAACAACAACGTCAACAACAACAACAACGTCAAATAAACAACAACAACAACGTCAAATAAACAATAACAACAACTATGTCAACAACAAGAACAACGTCAAATAAACAACAACAACAACAACGCCAACAACAACAACAACGTCAAATAAACAACAACAACAACAACAACGTCAAATAAACAA
>OX451735.1:1198731168-1198736168 GCA_948472305.1 Vicia faba | reverse complement strand
ACAACAACAATGTCAAATAAACAACAACAACAACGTCAAATAAACAACAACAACAACGTCAACAACAACAACGTCAAATAAACAACAACAACAACAACAACAACAACAACGTCAAATAAACAACAACAACAACAACGTCAAATAAACAACAACAACAACAACAACAACAATAACAACAACAACAACGTCAAATAAACAACAACAACAACAACAACAACGTCAAATAAACAACAACAACAACAACAATGTCAAATAAACAACAACAATAACAACAACAACAACGTCAAATAAACAACAACAATAACAACAACAACATCAACAACAACAAAAACGTCAAATAAACAACAACAACAACAACAACGTCAACAACAACAACTACGTCAAATAAACAACAACAACAACAACAACGTCAAATAAACAACAACAACAACGTCAAATAAACAACAACAACAACGTCAAATAAACAACAACGTCAACAACAACAACGTCAAATAAACAACAACAACAACAATAACAACAACAACAAATAAACAACAAAAACAACAACAACATCAACAACAACAAAAACGTCAAATAAACAACAACAATGTCAACAACAACAAATACAACGACATCAACAACAACAAAAACGTCAAATAAACAACAACAACAACAACAACAACAAATACAACGACATGAACAACAACAAAAACGTCAAATAAACAACAACAACAACAACAACAACGTCAACAACAACAACTACGTCAAATAAACAACAACAACAACAACAACAACGTCAAATAAACAACAACAACAACAATGTCACCCACAACAACGTCAAATAAATAACAACAACAATGTCAAATAAACAACAATACTAAAAAAACGTCAAATAAACAACAACAACAACAACGTCAACAACAACAACAATGTCAAATAAATAAAACCAACAACAACAACAACAATGTCAAATAAACAACAACAACAACGTCAAATAAACAACAACAACAACGTCAACAACAACAACAATGTCAAATAAATAAAACCAACAACAACAACAACAATGTCAATTAAATAACAACAACAACAACGTCAAATAAACAACAACAACAACAATGTCAAATAAACAACAACAACAACGTCAACAACAACAACGTCAAATAAACAACAACAACAACAACAACGTCAAATAAACAACAACAACAACAACAGCGTCAAATAAACAACAACAACAACAACAACAACAATAACAACAACAACAACGTCAAATAAACAACAATAACAACAACGTCAAATAAACAACAACAACAACAATGTCAAATAAACAACAACAATAACAACAACAACAACGTTAAATAAACAACAACAATAACAACAACAACATCAACAACAACAAAAATGTCAAATAAACAACAACAACAACAACAACAACGTCAACAACAACAACTACGTCAAATAAACAACAACAACAACAACGTCAAATAAACAACAACAACAACGTCAAATAAACAACAACAACAACGTCAAATAAACAACAACGTCAACAACAACAACGTCAAATAAACAACAACAACAACAATAACAACAACAACAAATAAACAACAACAAAAACAACAACAACATCAACAACAACAAAAACGTCAAATAAACAACAACAATGTCAACAACAACAACATCAACAACAACAAAAACGTCAAATAAACGACAACAACAACAACAACAACGTCAACGACAACAACTACGTCAAATAAACAACAACAACAACGTCAAATAAACAACAACAAAAACAACAATGTCACCCACAACAACGTCAAATAAATAACAACAACAATGTCAAATAAACAACAATACTAAAACAACGTCAAATAAACAACAACAACAACAACGTCAACAACAACAACAATGTCAAATAAATAAAACCAACAACAACAACGTCAACAACAACAACAATGTCAATTAAATAAAACAACAACATCAAATAAACAACAACAACAACAATGTCAACAACAACAACAACGTCAAATAAACAACAACAACGTCAAATAAACAACAACAATAACAACAACAACAACGTCAAATAAACAACAAATAAGCAGCAATAACAACAACAACAACAATGTCAAATAAACAACAATAACAACGTCAAATAAACAACAACAACAACAACGTCAAATAAACAATAACAACAACAACGTCAAATAAATAAAAATAACAACAACGTCAAATAAACAACAACAACAACGTCAAATAAACAACAACAACAACAACGTCAAATAAACAACAACAATAACAACAACAACAACAACGTCAAATAAACAACAACAACAACAACAATGTCAAATAAACAACAACAATAACAACAACAACAACGTCAAATAAACAACAACAACAACAACAACAAAAATGTCAAATAAACAACAACAACAACGTCAACAACAACAACTACGTCAAATAAACAACAACAACAAAAATGTCAAATAAACAACAACAACAACAACGTCAACAACAACAACTACGTCAAATAAACAACAACAACAACGTCAAATAAACAACAACAACAATGTCACCCACAACAACGTCAAATAAATAACAACAACAATGTCAAATTAACAACAATACTAAAACAACATCAAATAAACAACAACAACAACGTCAACAACAACAACAATGTCAAATAAACAACAACAACAACAACGTCAACAACAACAACAATGTCAAATAAATAACAACAACAACGTCAAATAAACAACAACAACAACGTCAACAACAACAACAACATCAAATAAACAACAACAACAACGTCAAATAAACGACAACAACAACAACAACGTCAAATAAACAACAACAACAACGTCAACAACAACAACAACAATGTCAAATAAACAACAACAACAACAATGTCAACAACAACAACAATGTCAAATAAACAACAATAACAACGTCAAATAAACAACAACAACAACAATGTCAAGAACAACAACAACAACGTCAAATAAACAACAACAACAACAACTATGTCAACAACAACAACAACATCAAATAAACAACAACAACAACAACAACGTCAGCAACAACAACGTCAAATAAACAACAACAATAACTACAACACTGTCAAATAAACAACATCAACATTAACATCAAATAAACAACAACAACAACGTCAAATAAACAACAACAAAAACAACATCAACAACAACAACAACAACGTCAAATAAACAACAACAACAACAACAACGTCAAATAAACAATAACAATAACAACAACAATGTCAAATAAACAACAACAACAATGTCAAATAAACAACAACAACAATGTCACCCGCAACAATGTCAAATAAATAACAACAACAATGTCAAATAAACAACAATACTAAAACAACATCAAATAAACAACAACAACAACGTCAACAACAACAACAACAACAATGTCAAATAAATAACAACAACAACAACGTCAACAACAACAACAATGTCAAATCAATAACAACAACAACGTCAAATAAACAACATCAACAACAACAAAAACGTCAAATAAACAACAACAATGTCAACAACAACAAATACAACGACATCAACAACAACAAAAACGTCAAATAAACAACAACAACAACAACAACAACAACGTCAACAACAACAACTACGTCAAATAAACAACAACAACAACAACAACAACGTCAAATAAACAACAACAACAACAATGTCACCCACAACAACGTCAAATAAATAACAACAACAATGTCAAATAAACAACAATACTAAAAAAACGTCAAATAAACAACAACAACAACAACGTCAACAACAACAACAATGTCAAATAAATAAAACCAACAACAACAACAACAATGTCAAATAAACAACAATACTAAAAAAACGTCAAATAAACAACAACAACAACAACGTCAACAACAACAACAATGTCAAATAAATAAAACCAACAACAACAACAACAATGTCAATTAAATAACAACAACAACATCAAATAAACAACAACAACAACAACAACGTCAACAACAACAACAATGTCAAATAAACAACAACAACGTCAAATAAACAACAACAATAACAACAACAACAACAACGTCAAATAAACAACAAATAAGCAGCAATAACAACAACAACAACAATGTCAAATAAACAACAATAACAACGTCAAATAAACAACAACAACAACAACGTCAAATAAACAATAACAACAACAACGTCAAATAAATAAAAACAACAACAACGTCAAATAAACAACAACAACGTCAAATAAACATCAAACAACAACAACAACAACGTCAAATTAACAACAAGAATAACAACAACAACAACAACGTCAAATAAACAACAACAACAACAACAGTGTCAAATAAACAACAACAACGTCAAATAAACTACAACAACAACAACAACAACAAAAATGTCAAATAAACAACAACAACAACGTCAACAACAACAACTACGTCAAATAAACAACAACAACAACAACAACAACAACAAAAATGTCAAATAAACAACAACAACAACGTCAACAACAACAACTACGTCAAATAAACAACAACAACAACATCAAATAAACAACAACAACAATGTCACCCACAACAACGTCAAATAAATAACAACAACAATGTCAAATAAACAACAATACTAAAACAACATCAAATAAACAACCACAACAATGTCAACAACAACAACAATGTCAAATAAACAACAACAACAACAACAACAACAATGTCAAATAAACAACAACAACAACGTCAAATAAACAACAACAACAACGTCAACAACAACAACGTCAAATAAACAACAACAACAACAACAACAACGTCAAATAAACAACAACAACAACAACGTCAAATAAACAACAACAACAACAACAACAACAATAACAACAACAACAACGTCAAATAAACAACAACAACAACAACAACGTCAAATAAACAACAACAACAACAATGTCAAATAAACAACAACAATAACAACAACAACAACGTCAAATAAACAACAACAATAACAACAACAACATCAACAACAACAAAA
>OX451735.1:1198706168-1198713668 GCA_948472305.1 Vicia faba | reverse complement strand
AACGTCAAATAAACAATAACAACAACAACGTCAAATAAATAAAAACAACAACAACGTCAAATAAACAACAACAACAACAACAACGTCAAATAAACAACAACAACAACAACGTCAAATTAACAACAAGAATAACAACAACAACAACGTCAAATAAACAACAACAACAACAACAGTGTCAAATAAACAACAACAATAACAACAACAACAACGTCAAATAAACAACAACAACAACAACAACAACAAAAATGTCAAATAAACAACAACAACAACGTCAACAACAACAACAACATCAAATAAACAACAACAATAACAACAACGTCAAATAAACAACAAATAAGCAACAACAACAACAACAACAATGTCAAATAAACAACAACAACAACAACGTCAAATAAACAATAACAACAACAACGTCAAATAAATAAAAACAACAACAACGTCAAATAAACAACAAAAATAACAACAACAACAACGTCAAATAAACAACAACAACAACAACAACAACAAAAATGTCAAATAAACAACAACAACAACGTCAACAACAACAACTACGTCAAATAAACAACAACAACAACATCAAATAAACAACAACAACAATGTCACCCACAACAACGTCAAATAAATAACAACAACAATGTCAAATAAACAACAATACTAAAACAACATCAAATAAACAACAACAACAACGTCAACAACAACAACAATGTCAAATAAACAACAACAACAACGTCAACAACAACAACAATGTCAAATAAACAACAACAACAACGTCAAATAAACAACAACAACAACGTCAACAACAACAACGTCAAATAAACAACAACAACAACAACAACAACAACGTCAAATAAACAACAACAACAACAACGTCAAATAAACAACAACAACAACAACAACAACAATAACAACAACAACAACGTCAAATAAACAACAACAACAACAACAACGTCAAATAAACAACAACAACAACAATGTCAAATAAACAACAACAATAACAACAACAACAACGTCAAATAAACAACAACAATAACAACAACAACAACAACATCAACAACAACAAAAACGTCAAATAAACAACAACAACAACAACAACAACGTCAACAACAACAACTACGTCAAATAAACAACAACAACAACAACGTCAAATAAACAACAACAACAACGTCAAATAAACAACAACAACAACGTCAAATAAACAACAACGTCAACAACAACAACGTCAAATAAACAACAACAACAACAATAACAACAACAACAAATAAACAACAAAAACAACAAAAACATCAACAACAACAAAAACGTCAAATAAACAACAACAATGTCAACAACAACAAATACAACGACATCAACAACAACAAAAACGTCAAATAAACAACAACAACAACAACAACAACAACGTCAACAACAACAACTACGTCAAATAAACAACAACAACAACAACAACGTCAAATAAACAACAACAACAACAATGTCACCCATAACAACGTCAAATAAATAACAACAACAATGTCAAATAAACAACAATACTAAAAAAACGTCAAATAAACAACAACAACAACAACGTCAACAACAACAACAATGTCAAATAAATAAAACCAACAACAACAACAACAATGTCAATTAAATAACAACAACAACATCAAATAAACAACAACAACAACAACAACGTCAACAACAACAACAATGTCAAATAAACAACAACAACGTCAAATAAACAACAACAATAACAACAATAACAACAACGTCAAATAAACAACAAATAAGCAGCAATAACAACAACAACAACAATGTCAAATAAACAACAATAACAACGTCAAATAAACAACAACAACAACAACGTCAAATAAACAATAACAACAACAACGTCAAATAAATAAAAACAACAACAACGTCAAATAAACAACAAACAACAACAACAACGTCAAATAAACAACAACAACAACAATGTCACCCACAACAACGTCAAATAAATAACAACAACAATGTCAAATAAACAACAATACTAAAAAAACGTCAAATAAACAACAACAACAACAACGTCAACAACAACAACAATGTCAAATAAATAAAACCAACAACAACAACAACAATGTCAATTAAATAACAACAACAACATCAAATAAACAACAACAACAACAACAACGTTAACAACAACAACAATGTCAAATAAACAACAACAACGTCAAATAAACAACAACAATAACAACAACAACAACAACGTCAAATAAACAACAAATAAGCAGCAATAACAACAACAACAACAATGTCAAATAAACAACAATAACAACGTCAAATAAACAACAACAACAACAACGTCAAATAAACAATAACAACAACAACGTCAAATAAATAAAAACAACAACAACGTCAAATAAACAACAAACAACAACAACAACGTCAAATAAACAACAACAACAACAATGTCACCCACAACAACGTCAAATAAATAACAACAACAATGTCAAATAAACAACAATACTAAAAAAACGTCAAATAAACAACAACAACAACAACGTCAACAACAACAACAATGTCAAATAAATAAAACCAACAACAACAACAACAATGTCAATTAAATAACAACAACAACATCAAATAAACAACAACAACAACAACAACGTCAACAACAACAACAATGTCAAATAAACAACAACAACGTCAAATAAACAACAACAATAACAACAACAACAACAACGTCAAATAAACAACAAATAAGCAGCAATAACAACAACAACAACAATGTCAAATAAACAACAATAACAACGTCAAATAAACAACAACAACAACAACGTCAAATAAATAATAACAACAACAACGTCAAATAAATAAAAACAACAACAACGTCAAATAAACAACAACAACAACAACAACGTCAAATAAACAACAACAACAACAACGTCAAATTAACAACAAGAATAACAACAACAACAACAACGTCAAATAAACAACAACAACAACAACGTCAAATAAACAACAACAACAACAACAACAATAACAACAACAACAACGTCAAATAAACAACAACAACAACAACAACGTAAAATAAACAACAACAACAACAATGTCAAATAAACAACAACAATAACAACAACAACAACGTCAAATAAACAACAACAATAACAACAACAACATCAACAACAACAAAAACGTCAAATAAACAACAACAACAACAACAACGTCAACAACAACAACTACGACAAATAAACAACAACAACAACAACGTCAAATAAACAACAACAACAACGTCAAATAAACAACAATAACAACGTCAACAACAACAACGTCAAATAAACAACAACAACAACAATAACAACAACAACAAATAAACAACAAAAACAACAACAACATCAACAACAACAAAAACGTCAAATAAACAACAACAATGTCAACAACAACAAATACAACGACATCAACAACAACAAAAACGTCAAATAAACAACAACAACAACAACAACAACAACGTCAACAACAACAACTACGTCAAATAAACAACAACAACAACAACAACGTCAAATAAACAACAACAACAACAATGTCACCCACAACAACGTCAAATAAATAACAACAACAATGTCAAATAAACAACAATACTAAAAAAACGTCAAATAAACAACAACAACAACAACGTCAACAACAACAACAATGTCAAATAAATAAAACCAACAACAACAACAACAATGTCAATTAAATAACAACAACAACATCAAATAAACAACAACAACAACAACAACGTCAACAACAACAACAATGTCAAATAAACAACAACAACGTCAAATAAACAACAACAATAACAACAACAACAACAACGTCAAATAAACAACAAATAAGCAGCAATAACAACAACAACAACAATGTCAAATAAACAACAATAACAACGTCAAATAAACAACAACAACAACAACGTCAAATAAACAATAACAACAACAACGTCAAATAAATAAAAACAACAACAACGTCAAATAAACAACAACAACAACAACAACGTCAAATAAACAACAACAACAACAACGTCAAATTAACAACAAGAATAACAACAACAACAACGTCAAATAAACAACAACAACAACAACAGTGTCAAATAAACAACAACAATAACAACAACAACAACGTCAAATAAACAACAACAACAACAACAACAAAAATGTCAAATAAACAACAACAACAACGTCAACAACAACAACTACGTCAAATAAACAACAACAACAACAACAACAACAAAAATGTCAAATAAACAACAACAACAACGTCAACAACAACAACTACGTCAAATAAACAACAACAACAACATCAAATAAACAACAACAACAATGTCACCCACAACAACGTCAAATAAATAACAACAACAATGTCAAATAAACAACAATACTAAAACAACATCAAATAAACAACAACAACAACGTCAACAACAACAACAATGTCAAATAAACAACAACAACAACAACGTCAACAACAACAACAATGTCAAATAAACAACAACAACAACGTCAAATAAACAACAACAACAACGTCAACAACAACAACGTCAAATAAACAACAACAACAACAACAACAACAACGTCAAATAAACAACAACAACAACAACGTCAAATAAACAACAACAACAACAACAACAACAATAACAACAACAACAACGTCAAATAAACAACAACAACAACAACAACGTCAAATAAACAACAACAACAACAATGTCAAATAAACAACAACAATAACAACAACAACAACGTCAAATAAACAACAACAATAACAACAACAACATCAACAACAACAAAAACGTCAAATAAACAACAACAACAACAACAACAACGTCAACAACAACAACTACGTCAAATAAACAACAACAACAACAACGTCAAATAAACAACAACAACAACGTCAAATAAACAACAACAACAACGTCAAATAAACAACAACGTCAACAACAACAACGTCAAATAAACAACAACAACAACAATAACAACAACAACAAATAAACAACAAAAACAACAACAACATCAACAACAACAAAAACGTCAAATAAACAACAACAATGTCAACAACAACAAATACAACGACATCAACAACAACAAAAACGTCAAATAAACAACAACAACAACAACAACAACAACGTCAACAACAACAACTACGTCAAATAAACAACAACAACAACAACAACGTCAAATAAACAACAACAACAACAATGTCACCCATAACAACGTCAAATAAATAACAACAACAATGTCAAATAAACAACAATACTAAAAAAACGTCAAATAAACAACAACAACAACAACGTCAACAACAACAACAATGTCAAATAAATAAAACCAACAACAACAACAACAATGTCAATTAAATAACAACAACAACATCAAATAAACAACAACAACAACAACAACGTCAACAACAACAACAATGTCAAATAAACAACAACAACGTCAAATAAACAACAACAATAACAACAATAACAACAACGTCAAATAAACAACAAATAAGCAGCAATAACAACAACAACAACAATGTCAAATAAACAACAATAACAACGTCAAATAAACAACAACAACAACAACGTCAAATAAACAATAACAACAACAACGTCAAATAAATAAAAACAACAACAACGTCAAATAAACAACAAACAACAACAACAACGTCAAATAAACAACAACAACAACAATGTCACCCACAACAACGTCAAATAAATAACAACAACAATGTCAAATAAACAACAATACTAAAAAAACGTCAAATAAACAACAACAACAACAACGTCAACAACAACAACAATGTCAAATAAATAAAACCAACAACAACAACAACAATGTCAATTAAATAACAACAACAACATCAAATAAACAACAACAACAACAACAACGTCAACAACAACAACAATGTCAAATAAACAACAACAACGTTAAATAAACAACAACAATAACAACAACAACAACAACGTCAAATAAACAACAAATAAGCAGCAATAACAACAACAACAACAATGTCAAATAAACAACAATAACAACGTCAAATAAACAACAACAACAACAACGTCAAATAAACAATAACAACAACAACGTCAAATAAATAAAAACAACAACAACGTCAAATAAACAACAAACAACAACAACAACGTCAAATAAACAACAACAACAACAATGTCACCCACAACAACGTCAAATAAATAACAACAACAATGTCAAATAAACAACAATACTAAAAAAACGTCAAATAAACAACAACAACAACAACGTCAACAACAACAACAATGTCAAATAAATAAAACCAACAACAACAACAACAATGTCAATTAAATAACAACAACAACATCAAATAAACAACAACAACAACAACAACGTCAACAACAACAACAATGTCAAATAAACAACAACAACGTCAAATAAACAACAACAATAACAACAACAACAACAACGTCAAATAAACAACAAATAAGCAGCAATAACAACAACAACAACAATGTCAAATAAACAACAATAACAACGTCAAATAAACAACAACAACAACAACAACGTCAAATAAATAATAACAACAACAACGTCAAATAAATAAAAACAACAACAACGTCAAATAAACAACAACAACAACAACAACGTCAAATAAACAACAACAACAACAACGTCAAATTAACAACAAGAATAACAACAACAACAACAACGTCAAATAAAGAACAACAACAACAACGTCAAATAAACAACAACAACAACAACAACAATAACAACAACAACAACGTCAAATAAACAACAACAACAACAACAACGTAAAATAAACAACAACAACAACAATGTCAAATAAACAACAACAATAACAACAACAACAACGTCAAATAAACAACAACAATAACAACAACAACATCAACAACAACAAAAACGTCAAATAAACAACAACAACAACAACAACGTCAACAACAACAACTACGACAAATAAACAACAACAACAACAACGTCAAATAAACAACAACAACAACGTCAAATAAACAACAATAACAACGTCAACAACAACAATGTCAAATAAACAACAACAACAACAATAACAACAACAACAAATAAACAACAAAAACAACAACAACATCAACAACAACAAAAACGTCAAATAAACAACAACAATGTCAACAACAACAAATACAACGACATCAACAACAACAAAAACGTCAAATAAACAACAACAACAACAACAACAACGTCAACAACAACAACTACGTCAAATAAACAACAACAACAACAACAACGTCAAATAAACAACAACAACAACAATGTCACCCACAACAACGTCAAATAAATAACAACAACAATGTCAAATAAACAACAATACTAAAAAAACGTCAAATAAACAACAACAACAACAACGTCAACAACAACAACAATGTCAAATAAATAAAACCAACAACAACAACAACAATGTCAATTAAATAACAACAACAACATCAAATAAACAACAACAACAACAACAACGTCAACAACAACAACAATGTCAAATAAACAACAACAACGTCAAATAAACAACAACAATAAC
>OX451735.1:1198681168-1198701168 GCA_948472305.1 Vicia faba | reverse complement strand
ACAACAACAACAATGTCAAATAAATAACAACAACAACGTCAAATAAACAACAACAACAACGTCAACAACAACAACAACATCAAATAAACAACAACAACAACAACGTCAAATAAACAACAACAACAACAACGTCAAATAAACAACAACAACAACAACGTCAACAACAACAACAATGTCAAATAAACAACAACAACAACAACGCCAACAACAACAACAATGTCAAATAAACAACAATAACAACGTCAAATAAACAACAACAACAACAACAATGTCAAGAACAACAACAACAACGTCAAATAAACAACAACAACAACTATGTCAACAACAACAACGTCAAAAAAACAACAACAACAACAACGTCAGCAACAACAACGTCAAATAAACAACAACAATAACAACAACACCGTCAAATAAACAACAGCAACATTAACATCAAATAAACAACAACAACAACGTCAAATAAACAACAACAAAAACGACGTCAACAACAACAACAACGTCAACAACAATAACAACGTCAAATAAACAACAACAACAACAACAACATCAAATAAACAATAACAATAACAACAACAATGTCAAATAAACAACAACAACAATGTCAAATAAACAACAACAACAATGTCACTCGCAACAATGTCAAATAAATAACAACAACAATGTCAAATAAACAATAATACTAAAACAACATCAATTAAACAACAACAACAACGTCAACAACAACAACAACAACAATGTCAAATAAATAACAACAACAACAACGTCAACAACAATGTCAAATCAATAACAACAACAACGTCAAATAAACAACAACAACAACGTCAACAACAACAACAACAACGTCAAATAAACAACAACAACAACAACAACGTCAAATAAACAACAACGTCAACAACAACAACAACGTCAAATAAACAACAACAACAACAACGTCAAATAAACAACAACAACAACAGCGTCAAATAAACAACAACAATAACAACAACAACAACGTCAAATAAACAACAACAACAACAACAATGTCAAATAAACAAGAACAATAACAACAACAACAACGTCAAATAAACAACAACAACAACAACAACAACAACAAAAATGTCAAATAAACAACAACAACAACGTCAACAACAACAACTACGTCAAATAAACAACAACAACAAAAATGTCAAATAAACAACAACAACAACGTCAACAACAACAACTACGTCAAATAAACAACAACAACAACGTCAAATAAACAACAACAACAATGTCACCCACAACAACGTCAAATAAATAACAACAACAATGTCAAATTAACAACAATACTAAAACAACATCAAATAAACAACAACAACAACGTCAACAACAACAACAATGTCAAATAAACAACAACAACAACAACGTCAACAACAACAACAATGTCAAATAAATAACAACAACAACGTCAAATAAACAACAACAACAACGTCAACAACAACAACAACATCAAATAAACAACAACAACAACGTCAAATAAACGACAACAACAACAACAACGTCAAATAAACGACAACAACAACAACAACGTCAAATAAACAACAACAACAACGTCAAATAAACAACAACAACAACGTCAACAACAACAACGTCAAATAAACAACAACAACAACAACAACAACAACGTCAAATAAACAACAACAACAACAACGTCAAATAAACAACAACAACAACAACAACAATAACAACAACAACAACGTCAAATAAACAACAACAACAACAACAACGTCAAATAAACAACAACAACAACAACAATGTCAAATAAACAACAACAATAACAACAACAACAACGTCAAATAAACAACAACAATAACAACAACAACATCAACAACAACAAAAACGTCAAATAAACAACAACAACGTCAACAACAACAACTACGTCAAATAAACAACAACAACAACAACGTCAAATAAACAACAACAACAACGTCAAATAAACAACAACAACAACGTCAAATAAACAACAACGTCAACAACAACAACGTCAAATAAACAACAACAACAACAATAACAACAACAACAAATAAACAACAAAAACAACAACAACATCAACAACAACAAAAACGTCAAATAAACAACAACAATGTCAACAACAACAAATACAACGACATCAACAACAACAAAAACGTCAAATAAACAACAACAACAACAACAACAACAACGTCAACAACAACAACTACGTCAAATAAACAACAACAACAACAACGTCAAATAAACAACAACAACAACAATGTCACCCACAACAACGTCAAATAAATAACAACAACAATGTCAAATAAACAACAATACTAAAAAAACGTCAAATAAACAACAACAACAACAACGTCAACAACAACAACAATGTCAAATAAATAAAACCAACAACAACAACAACAATGTCAATTAAATAACAACAACAACATCAAATAAACAACAACAACAACAACAACGTCAACAACAACAACAATGTCAAATAAACAACAACAACGTCAAATAAACAACAACAATAACAACAACAACAACAACGTCAAATAAACAACAAATAAGCAGCAATAACAACAACAACAATGTCAAATAAACAACAATAACAACGTCAAATAAACAACAACAACAACAACAACGTCAAATAAATAATAACAACATCAACGTCAAATAAATAAAAACAACAACAACGTCAAATAAACAACAACAACAACAACAACGTCAAATAAACAACAACAACAACAACAACAACGTCAAATTAACAACAAGAATAACAACAACAACAACAACGTCAAATAAACAACAACAACAGTGTCAAATAAACAACAACAATAACAACAACAACAACGTCAAATAAACAACAACAACAACAACAACAAAAATGTCAAATAAACAACAACAACAACGTCAACAACAACAACTACGTCAAATAAACAACAACAACAACAACAACAACAACAAAAATGTCAAATAAACAACAACAACAACGTCAACAACAACAACTACGTCAAATAAACAACAACAACAACATCAAATAAACAACAACAACAATGTCACCCACAACAACGTCAAATAAATAACAACAACAATGTCAAATAAACAACAATACTAAAACAACATCAAATAAACAACAACAACAACGTCAACAACAACAACAATGTCAAATAAACAACAACAACAACAACAACAATGTCAAATAAATAACAACAACAACGTCAAATAAACAACAACAACAACGTCAACAACAACAACAACATCAAATAAACAACAACAACAACGTCAAATAAACAACAACAACAACAACGTCAAATAAACAACAACAACAACAACGTCAACAACAACAACAATGTCAAATAAACAACAACAACAACAACGCCAACAACAACAACAATGTCAAATAAACAACAATAACAACGTCAAATAAACAACAACAACAACAATGTCAAGAACAACAACAACAACGTCAAATAAACAACAACAACAACAACTATGTCAACAACAACAACGTCAAAAAAACAACAACAACAACAACGTCAGCAACAACAACGTCAAATAAACAACAACAATAACAACAACACCGTCAAATAAACAACAGCAACATTAACATCAAATAAACAACAACAACAACGTCAAATAAACAACAACAAAAACGACGTCAACAACAACAACAACGTCAACAACAATAACAACGTCAAATAAACAACAACAACAACAACAACATCAAATAAACAATAACAATAACAACAACAATGTCAAATAAACAACAACAACAATGTCAAATAAACAACAACAACAATGTCACTCGCAACAATGTCAAATAAATAACAACAACAATGTCAAATAAACAATAATACTAAAACAACATCAATTAAACAACAACAACAACGTCAACAACAACAACAACAACAATGTCAAATAAATAACAACAACAACAACGTCAACAACAATGTCAAATCAATAACAACAACAACGTCAAATAAACAACAACAACAACGTCAACAACAACAACAACAACGTCAAATAAACAACAACAACAACAACAACGTCAAATAAACAACAACGTCAACAACAACAACAACGTCAAATAAACAACAACAACAACAACGTCAAATAAACAACAACAACAACAGCGTCAAATAAACAACAACAATAACAACAACAACAACGTCAAATAAACAACAACAACAACAACAATGTCAAATAAACAAGAACAATAACAACAACAACAACGTCAAATAAACAACAACAACAACAACAACAACAAAAATGTCAAATAAACAACAACAACAACGTCAACAACAACAACTACGTCAAATAAACAACAACAACAAAAATGTCAAATAAACAACAACAACAACGTCAACAACAACAACTACGTCAAATAAACAACAACAACAACGTCAAATAAACAACAACAACAATGTCACCCACAACAACGTCAAATAAATAACAACAACAATGTCAAATTAACAACAATACTAAAACAACATCAAATAAACAACAACAACAACGTCAACAACAACAACAATGTCAAATAAACAACAACAACAACAACGTCAACAACAACAACAGTGTCAAATAAATAACAACAACAACGTCAAATAAACAACAACAACAACGTCAACAACAACAACAACATCAAATAAACAACAACAACAACGTCAAATAAACGACAACAACAACAACAACGTCAAATAAACAACAACAACAACGTCAAATAAACAACAACAACAACGTCAACAACAACAACGTCAAATAAACAACAACAACAACAACAACAACAACGTCAAATAAACAACAACAACAACAACGTCAAATAAACAACAACAACAACAACAACAATAACAACAACAACAACGTCAAATAAACAACAACAACAACAACAACAACGTCAAATAAACAACAACAACAACAACAATGTCAAATAAACAACAACAATAACAACAACAACAACGTCAAATAAACAACAACAATAACAACAACAACATCAACAACAACAAAAACGTCAAATAAACAACAACAACGTCAACAACAACAACTACGTCAAATAAACAACAACAACAACAACGTCAAATAAACAACAACAACAACGTCAAATAAACAACAACAACAACGTCAAATAAACAACAACGTCAACAACAACAACGTCAAATAAACAACAACAACAACAATAACAACAACAACAAATAAACAACAAAAACAACAACAACATCAACAACAACAAAAACGTCAAATAAACAACAACAATGTCAACAACAACAAATACAACGACATCAACAACAACAAAAACGTCAAATAAACAACAACAACAACAACAACAACAACGTCAACAACAACAACTACGTCAAATAAACAACAACAACAACAACGTCAAATAAACAACAACAACAACAATGTCACCCACAACAACGTCAAATAAATAACAACAACAATGTCAAATAAACAACAATACTAAAAAAACGTCAAATAAACAACAACAACAACAACGTCAACAACAACAACAATGTCAAATAAATAAAACCAACAACAACAACAACAATGTCAATTAAATAACAACAACAACATCAAATAAACAACAACAACAACAACAACGTCAACAACAACAACAATGTCAAATAAACAACAACAACGTCAAATAAACAACAACAATAACAACAACAACAACAACGTCAAATAAACAACAAATAAGCAGCAATAACAACAACAACAATGTCAAATAAACAACAATAACAACGTCAAATAAACAACAACAACAACAACGTCAAATAAACAATAACAACATCAACGTCAAATAAATAAAAACAACAACAACGTCAAATAAACAACAACAACAACAACAACGTCAAATAAACAACAACAACAACAACAACGTCAAATTAACAACAAGAATAACAACAACAACAACAACGTCAAATAAACAACAACAACAGTGTCAAATAAACAACAACAATAACAACAACAACAACGTCAAATAAACAACAACAACAACAACAACAAAAATGTCAAATAAACAACAACAACAACGTCAACAACAACAACTACGTCAAATAAACAACAACAACAACAACAACAACAACAAAAATGTCAAATAAACAACAACAACAACGTCAACAACAACAACTACGTCAAATAAACAACAACAACAACATCAAATAAACAACAACAACAATGTCACCCACAACAACGTCAAATAAATAACAACAACAATGTCAAATAAACAACAATACTAAAACAACATCAAATAAACAACAACAACAACGTCAACAACAACAACAATGTCAAATAAACAACAACAACAACAACAACAACAATATCAAATAAATAACAACAACAACGTCAAATAAACAACAACAACAACGTCAACAACAACAACAACATCAAATAAACAACAACAACAACGTCAAATAAACAACAACAACAACAACGTCAAATAAACAACAACAACAACAACGTCAACAACAACAACAATGTCAAATAAACAACAACAACAACAACGCCAACAACAACAACAATGTCAAATAAACAACAATAACAACGTCAAATAAACAACAACAACAACAACAATGTCAAGAACAACAACAACAACGTCAAATAAACAACAACAACAACAACTATGTCAACAACAACAACGTCAAAAAAACAACAACAACAACAACGTCAGCAACAACAACGTCAAATAAACAACAACAATAACAACAACACCGTCAAATAAACAACAGCAACATTAACATCAAATAAACAACAACAACAACGTCAAATAAACAACAACAAAAACGACGTCAACAACAACAACAACGTCAACAACAATAACAACGTCAAATAAACAACAACAACAACAACAACAACATCAAATAAACAATAACAATAACAACAACAATGTCAAATAAACAACAACAACAATGTCAAATAAACAACAACAACAATGTCAAATAAACAACAATACTAAAACAACATCAATTAAACAACAACAACAACGTCAACAACAACAACAACAACAATGTCAAATAAATAACAACAACAACAACGTCAACAACAATGTCAAATCAATAACAACAACAACGTCAAATAAACAACAACAACAACAACGTCAACAACAACAACAACAACGTCAAATAAACAACAACAACAACAACAACGTCAAATAAACAACAACGTCAACAACAACAACAACGTCAAATAAACAACAACAACAACAACGTCAAATAAACAACAACAACAACAGCGTCAAATAAACAACAACAATAACAACAACAACAACGTCAAATAAACAACAACAACAACAACAATGTCAAATAAACAACAACAATAACAACAACAACAACGTCAAATAAACAACAACAACAACAACAACAACAACAAAAATGTCAAATAAACAACAACAACAACGTCAACAACAACAACTACGTCAAATAAACAACAACAACAAAAATGTCAAATAAACAACAACAACAACGTCAACAACAACAACTACGTCAAATAAACAACAACAACAACGTCAAATAAACAACAACAACAATGTCACCCACAACAACGTCAAATAAATAACAACAACAATGTCAAATTAACAACAATACTAAAACAACATCAAATAAACAACAACAACAACGTCAACAACAACAACAATGTCAAATAAACAACAACAACAACAACGTCAACAACAACAACAATGTCAAATAAATAACAACAACAACGTCAAATAAACAACAACAACAACGTCAACAACAACAACAACATCAAATAAACAACAACAACAACGTCAAATAAACGACAACAACAACAACAACAACGTCAAATAAACAACAACAACAACGTCAACAACAACAACAATGTCAAATAAACAACAACAACAACGTCAACAACAACAACAATGTCAAATAAACAACAATAACAACGTCAAATAAACAACAACAACAACAATGTCAAGAACAACAACAACAACGTCAAATAAACAACAACAACAACAACTATGTCAACAACAACAACAACATCAAATAAACAACAACAATAACAACGTCAGCAACAACAACGTCAAATAAACAACAACAATAACTACAACACCGTCAAATAAACAACATCAACATTAACATCAAATAAACAACAACAACAACGTCAAATAAACAACAACAAAAACAACAACAACCACAACGTCAAATAAACAACAACAACAACAACAACGTCAAATAAACAATAACAATAACAACAACAATGTCAAATAAACAACAACAACAATGTCAAATAAACAACAACAACAATGTCACCCGCAACAATGTCAAATAAATAACAACAACAATGTCAAATAAACAACAATACTAAAACAACATCAAATAAAAACCAACAACAACGTCAACAACAACAACAACAACAATGTCAAATAAATAACAACAACAACGTCAACAACAACAACAATGTCAAATCAATAACAACAACAACGTCAAATAAACAACAACAACAACGTCAACAACAACAACAACAACGTCAAATAAACAACAACAACAACGTCAAATAAACAACAACAATAACAACAACAACAACGTCAAATAAACAACAAATAAGCAGCAATAACAACAACAACAATGTCAAATAAACAACGATAACAACGTCAAATAAACAACAACAACAACAACGTCAAATAAACAATAACAACAACAACGTCAAATAAATAAAAACAACAACAACGTCAAATAAACAACAACAACAACAACAACGTCAAATAAACAACAACAACAACAACGTCAAATTAACAACAAGAATAACAACAACAACGTCAAATAAACAACAACAACAACAACAACAGTGTCAAATAAACAACAACAATAACAACAACAACAATGTCAAATAAACAACAACAACAACAACAACAACAAAAATGTCAAATAAACAACAACAACAACAACAACTACGTCAAATAAACAACAACAACAACAACAACAACAAAAATGTCAAATAAACAACAACAACAACGTCAACAACAACAACTACGTCAAATAAACAACAACAACAACATCAAATAAACAACAACAATAATGTCACCCACAACAACGTCAAATAAATAACAACACCAATGTCAAATAAACAACAATACTAAAACAACATCAAATAAACAACAACAACAACGTCAACAACAACAATGTCAAATAAACAACAACAACAACAACAACAATGTCAAATAAATAACAACAACAACGTCAAATAAACAACAACAACAACGTCAACAACAACAACAACATCAAATAAACAATAACAACAACGTCAAATAAACAACAACAACAACAACAACGTCAAATAAACAACAACAACAACAACGTCAACAACAACAACAACAATGTCAAATAAACAACAACAACAACAACGCCAACAACAACAACAATGTCAAATAAACAACAATAACAACGTCAAATAAATAACAACAACAACAATGTCAAGAACAACAACAACAACGTCAAATAAACAACAACAACAACAACTATGTCAACAACAACAACGTCAAAAAAACAACAACAACAACAACGTCAGCAACAACAACGTCAAATAAACAACAACAATAACAACAACACCGTCAAATAAACAACAGCAACATTAACATCAAATAAACAACAACAACAACAACGTCAAATAAACAACAACGTCAACAACAATAACAACGTCAAATAAACAACAACAACAACAACAACGTCAAATAAACAATAACAATAACAACAACAATGTCAAATAAACAACAACAACAATGTCAAATAAACAACAACAACAATGTCACCCGCAACAATGTCAAATAAATAACAACAACAATGTCAAATAAACAACAATACTAAAACAACATCAAATAAACAACAACAACAACGTCAACAACAACAACAACAACAATGTCAAATAAATAACAACAACAACAACGTCAACAACAACAACAATGTCAAATCAATAACAACAACAACGTCAAATAAACAACAACAACAACGTCAACAACAACAACAACAACGTCAAATAAACAACAACAGCAACAACGTCAAATAAACAACAACGTCAACAACAACAACAACGTCAAAAAAACAACAACGTCAACAACAACAACAACGTCAAATAAACAACAACAACAACGTCAAATAAACAACAACGTCAACAACAACAACGTCAAATAAACAACAACAACAACGTCAAATAAACAATAACAACAACAACAACACCATCAAATAAACAACAACAACAACGTCAAATAAACAACAACAACAACACCGTCAAATAAACAACAACAACAACGTCAAATAAACAACAACAACAACAACGTCAACAATAACAACAACGTCAAATAAACAACAACAACAACAACGCCAACAACAACAACAACAACAACGTCAAATAAACAACAACAACAACAACGTCAAATAAACAACAACAACAACACCGTCAAATAAACAACAACAACAACAACAACGTCAATTAAAGATACAACAACAACGTCAAATAAACAATAACAAAAATAACATCAATAACAACAACGTCAAATAATTAAACAACAACAACGTCAACAACAACAACAACGTCAAATAAAGAACAACAACAACGTCAAATAAACAATAACAACAACAACAACAATGTCAAATAAACAACAACAACAACGTCAAATAAACAACAACAACAACGTCAACAACAACAACGTCAAATAAACAACAACAACAACAACAACGTCAAATAAACAACAACAACGTCAAATAAACAACAACGACAACAACAACAATAACAACAACATCAACGTCAAATAAACAACAACAACAACAACGTCAAATAAACAACAACAACAACAATGTCAAATAAACAACAACAATAACAACAACAACAACGTCAAATAAACAACAACAATAACAACAACAACAACATCAACAACAACAAAAATGTCAAATAAACAACAACAACAACAACAACGTCAACAACAACAACTACGTCAAATATACAACAACAACAACAACGTCAAATAAACAACAACAACAACGTCAAATAAACAACAACAACAACGTCAAATAAACAACAACGTCAACAACAACAACGTCAAATAAACAACAACAACAACAATAACAACAACAACAAATAAACAACAACAAAAACAACAACAACATCAACAACAACAAAAACGTCAAATAAACAACAACAATGTCAACAACAACAACAACAACAACATCAAAAACAACAAAAACGTCAAATAAACAACAACAACAACAACAACAACAACAACGACAACAACAACAACTACGTCAAATAAACAACAACAACAACGTCAAATAAACAACAACAACAACAATGTCACCCATAACAACGTCAAATAAATAACAACAACAATGTCAAATAAACAACAATACTAAAAAAACGTCAAATAAACAACAACAACAACAACGTCAACAACAACAACAATGTCAAATAAATAAAACCAACAACAACAACAACAATGTCAATTAAATAACAACAACAACATCAAATAAACAACAACAACAACAACGTCAACAACAACAACAACGTCAAATAAACAACAACAACGTCAAATAAACAACAACAATAACAACAACAACAACAACGTCAAATAAACAACAAATAAGCAGCAACAACAACAACAACAACAATGTCAAATAAACAATAATAACAACGTCAAATAAACAACAACAACAACAACGTCAAATAAACAATAACAACAACAACGTCAAATAAATAAAAACAACAACAACGTCAAATAAACAACAACAACAACAACGTCAAATAAACAACAACAACAACAACGTCAAATAAACAACAACAACAACAACGTCAAATAAACAACAACAATAACAACAACAACAACAACAACGTCAAATAAACAACAACAACAACAGTGTCAAATAAACAACAACAATAACAACAACAACAACGTCAAATAAACAACAACAACAACAACAACAACAAAAATGTCAAATAAACAACAACAAAAACGTCAACAACAACAACTACGTCAAATAAACAACAACAACAACAACAACAACAATGTCAAATAAACAACAACAACAACGTCAACAACAACAACTACGTCAAATAAACAACAACAACAACGTCAACAACAACAACAACGTCAACAACAACAACAACGTCAAATAAACAACAACAACAACAACAACAACGTCAAATAAACAACAACAACAACACCGTCAAATAAACAACAACAACAACAACGTCAATTAAAGATACAACAACAACGTCAAATAAACAATAACAAAAATAACGTCAACAACAACAACGTCAAATAAATAAACAACAACAACGTCAACAACAACAACAACGTCAAATAAAGAACAACAACAACGTCAAATAAACAACAACAACAACGTCAACAACAACAACGTCAAATAAAGAACAACAACAACGTCAAATAAACCACAACAACAACGTCAAATAAACAACAACAACGTCAAATAAACAACAACGTCAACAACAACAACGTCAAATAAACAACAACAACAACAATAACAACAACAACAAATAAACAACAACAAAAACAACAACAACATCAACAACAACAAAAACGTCAAATAAACAACAACAATGTCAACAACAACAACATCAACAACAACAAAAACGTCAAATAAACAACAACAACAACAACAACAACGTCAACGACAACAACTACGTCAAATAAACAACAACAACAACGTCAAATAAACAACAACAACAACAATGTCACCCACAACAACGTCAAATAAATAACAACAACAATGTCAAATAAACAACAATACTAAAACAACCTCAAATAAACAACAACAACAACAACGTCAACAACAACAACAATGTTAAATAAATAAAACCAACAACAACAACGTCAACAACAACAACAATGTCAATTAAATAACAACAACAACATCAAATAAACAACAACAACAACGTCAACAACAACAACAACGTCAAATAAACAACAACAACGTCAAATAAACAACAACAATAAAATTGTCAAATAAACAACAACAACAACGTCAACAACAACAACTACGTCAAATAAACAACAACAACAAAAATGTCAAATAAACAACAACAACAACGTCAACAACAACAACTACGTCAAATAAACAACAACAACAACGTCAAATAAACAACAACAACAATGTCACCCACAACAACGTCAAATAAATAACAACAACAATGTCAAATTAACAACAATACTAAAACAACATCAAATAAACAACAACAACAACGTCAACAACAACAACAATGTCAAATAAACAACAACAACAACAACGTCAACAACAACAACAATGTCAAATAAATAACAACAACAACGTCAAATAAACAACAACAACAACGTCAACAACACCAACAACATAAAATAAACAACAACAACAACGTCAAATAAACGACAACAACAACAACAACGTCAGCAACAACAACGTCAAATAAACAACAACAATAACTACAACACCGTCAAATAAACAACATCAACATTAACATCAAATAAACAACAACAACAACGTCAAATAAACAACAACAAAAACAACAACAACCACAACGTCAAATAAACAACAACAACAACAACAACGTCAAATAAACAATAACAATAACAACAACAATGTCAACTAAACAACAACAACAATGTCAAATAAACAACAACAACAATGTCACCCGCAACAATGTCAAATAAATAACAACAACAATGTCAAATAAACAACAATACTAAAACAACATCAAATAAAAACCAACAACAACGTCAACAACAACAACAACAACAATGTCAAATAAATAACAACAACAACAACGTCAACAACAACAACAATGTCAAATAAACAACAACAACAACGTCAACAACAACAACAACAACGTCAAATAAACAACAACAACGTCAAATAAACAACAACAATAACAACAACAACAACGTCAAATAAACAACAAATAAGCAGCAATAACAACAACAACAACAATGTCAAATAAACAACAATAACAACGTCAAATAAACAACAACAACAACAACGTCAAATAAACAATAACAACAACAACGTCAAATAAATAAAAACAACAACAACGTCAAATAAACAACAACAACAACAACAACGTCAAATAAACAACAACAACAACAACGTCAAATTAACAACAAGAATAACAACAACAACAACGTCAAATAAACAACAACAACAACAACAGTGTCAAATAAACAACAACAATAACAACAACAATAATGTCAAATAAACAACAACAACAACAACAACAAAAATGTCAAATAAACAACAACAACAACAACAACTACGTCAAATAAACAACAACAACAACAACAACAACAACAAAAATGTCAAATAAACAACAACAACAACGTCAACAACAACAACTACGTCAAATAAACAACAACAACAACATCAAATAAACAACAACAATAATGTCACCCACAACAACGTCAAATAAATAACAACACCAATGTCAAATAAACAACAATACTAAAACAACATCAAATAAACAACAACAACAACGTCAACAACAACAATGTCAAATAAACAACAACAACAACAACAATGTCAAATAAATAACAACAACAACGTCAAATAAACAACAACAACAACAACGTCAACAACAACAACAACATCAAATAAACAATAACAACAACGTCAAATAAACAACAACAACAACAACAACGTCAAATAAACAACAACAACAACAACGTCAACAACAACAACAACAATGTCAAATAAACAACAACAACAACAACGCCAACAACAACAACAATGTCAAATAAACAACAATAACAACGTCAAATAAATAACAACAACAACAATGTCAAGAACAACAACAACAACGTCAAATAAACAACAACAACAACAACTATGTCAACAACAACAACGTCAAAAAAACAACAACAACAACAACGTCAGCAACAACAACGTCAAATAAACAACAACAATAACAACAACACCGTCAAATAAACAACAGCAACATTAACATCAAATAAACAACAACAACAACGTCAAATAAACAACAACGTCAACAACAATAACAACGTCAAATAAACAACAACAACAACAACAACGTCAAATAAACAATAACAATAACAACAACAATGTCAAATAAACAACAACAACAATGTCAAATAAACAACAACAACAATGTCACCCGCAACAATGTCAAATAAATAACAACAACAATGTCAAATAAACAACAATACTAAAACAACATCAAATAAACAACAACAACAACGTCAACAACAACAACAACAACAATGTCAAATAAATAACAACAACAACAACGTCAACAACAACAACAATGTCAAATCAATAACAACAACAACGTCAAATAAACAACAACAACAACGTCAACAACAACAACAACAACGTCAAATAAACAACAACAGCAACAACGTCAAATAAACAACAACGTCAACAACAACAACAACGTCCAAAAAACAACAACGTCAACAACAACAACAACGTCAAATAAACAACAACAACAACGTCAAATAAACAACAACGTCAACAACAACAACGTCAAATAAACAACAACAACAACGTCAAATAAAAAATAACAACAACAACAACACCATCAAATAAACAACAACAACAACGTCAAATAAACAACAACAACAACACCGTCAAATAAACAACAACAACAACGTCAAATAAACAACAACAACAACGTCAACAATAACAACAACGTCAAATAAACAACAACAACAACTATGTCAACAACAAGAACAACGTCAAATAAACAACAACAACAACAACGCCAACAACAACAACAACAACAACGTCAAATAAACAACAACAACAACAACGTCAAATAAACAACAACAACAACACCGTCAAATAAACAACAACAACAACAACAACGTCAATTAAAGATACAACAACAACGTCAAATAAACAATAACAAAAATAACATCAATAACAACAACGTCAAATAATTAAACAACAACAACGTCAACAACAACAACAACGTCAAATAAAGAACAACAACAACGTCAAATAAACAATAACAACAACAACAATGTCAAATAAACAACAACAACAACGTCAAATAAACAACAACAACAACGTCAACAACAACAACGTCAAATAAACAACAACAACAACAACGTCAAATAAATAACAACAACGTCAAATAAACAACAACAACAACAACAACAATAACAACAACATCAACGTCAAATAAACAACAACAACAACAACGTCAAATAAACAACAACAACAACAATGTCAAATAAACAACAACAATAACAACAACAACAACGTCAAATAAACAACAACAATAACAACAACAACAACATCAACAACAACAAAAATGTCAAATAAACAACAACAACAACAACAACGTCAACAACAACAACTACGTCAAATATACAACAACAACAACAACGTCAAATAAACAACAACAACAACGTCAAATAAACAACAACAACAACGTCAAATAAACAACAACGTCAACAACAACAACGTCAAATAAACAACAACAACAACAATAACAACAACAACAAATAAACAACAACAAAAACAACAACAACATCAACAACAACAAAAACGTCAAATAAACAACAACAATGTCAACAACAACAACAACAACAACATCAAAAACAACAAAAACGTCAAATAAACAACAACAACAACAACAACAACAACAACGACAACAACAACAACTACGTCAAATAAACAACAACAACGTCAAATAAACAACAACAACAACAATGTCACCCACAACAACGTCAAATAAATAACAACAACAATGTCAAATAAACAACAATACTAAAAAAACGTCAAATAAACAACAACAACAACAACGTCAACAACAACAACAATGTCAAATAAATAAAACCAACAACAACAACAACAATGTCAATTAAATAACAACAACAACATCAAATAAACAACAACAACAACAACGTCAACAACAACAACAACGTCAAATAAACAACAACAACGTCAAATAAACAACAACAATAACAACAACAACAACAACGTCAAATAAACAACAAATAAGCAGCAACAACAACAACAACAACAACAATGTCAAATAAACAACAATAACAACGTCAAATAAACAACAACAACAACAACGTCAAATAAACAATAACAACAACAACGTCAAATAAATAAAAACAACAACAACGTCAAATAAACAACAACAACAACAACGTCAAATAAACAACAACAACAACAACGTCAAATAAACAACAACAACAACAACGTCAAATAAACAACAACAATAACAACAACAACAACAACGTCAAATAAACAACAACAACAACAGTGTCAAATAAACAACAACAATAACAACAACAACAACGTCAAATAAACAACAACAACAACAACAACAACAAAAATGTCAAATAAACAACAACAAAAACGTCAACAACAACAACTACGTCAAATAAACAACAACAACAACAACAATGTCAAATAAACAACAACAACAACGTCAACAACAACAACTACGTCAAATAAACAACAACAACAACGTCAACAACAACAACAACGTCAACAACAACAACAACGTCAAATAAACAACAACAACAACAACAACAACGTCAAATAAACAACAACAACAACACCGTCAAATAAACAACAACAACAACAACGTCAATTAAAGATACAACAACAACGTCAAATAAACAATAACAAAAATAACGTCAACAACAACAACGTCAAATAAATAAACAACAACAACGTCAACAACAACAACAACGTCAAATAAAGAACAACAACAACGTCAAATAAACAACAACAACAACGTCAACAACAACAACGTCAAATAAAGAACAACAACAACGTCAAATAAACCACAACAACAACGTCAAATAAACAACAACAACGTCAAATAAACAACAACGTCAACAACAACAACGTCAAATAAACAACAACAACAACAATAACAACAACAACAAATAAACAACAACAAAAACAACAACAACATCAACAACAACAAAAACGTCAAATAAACAACAACAATGTCAACAACAACAACATCAACAACAACAAAAACGTCAAATAAACAACAACAACAACAACAACAACAACAACAACGTCAACGACAACAACTACGTCAAATAAACAACAACAACAACGTCAAATAAACAACAACAACAACAATGTCACCCACAACAACGTCAAATAAATAACAACAACAATGTCAAATAAACAATAATACTAAAACAACCTCAAATAAACAACAACAACAACAACGTCAACAACAACAACAATGTCAAATAAATAAAACCAACAACAACAACGTCAACAACAACAACAATGTCAATTAAATAACAACAACAACATCAAATAAACAACAACAACAACGTCAACAACAACAACAACGTCAAATAAACAACAACAACGTCAAATAAACAACAACAATAAAATTGTCAAATAAACAACAACAACAACGTCAACAACAACAACTACGTCAAATAAACAACAACAACAACGTCAAATAAACAACAACAACAATGTCACCCACAACAACGTCAAATAAATAACAACAACAATGTCAAATTAACAACAATACTAAAACAACATCAAATAAACAACAACAACAACGTCAACAACAACAACAATGTCAAATAAACAACAACAACAACAACGTCAACAACAACAACAATGTCAAATAAATAACAACAACAGCGTCAAATAAACAACAACAACAACGTCAACAACACCAACAACATAAAATAAACAACAACAACAACGTCAAATAAACGACAACAACAACAACAACGTCAAATAAACAACAACAACAACGTCAACAACAACAACGTCAAATAAACAACAACAACAACAACAACAACAACGTCAAATAAACAACAACAACAACAACGTCAAATAAACAACAACAACAACAACAACAATAACAACAACAACAACGTCAAATAAACAACAACAACAACAACAACGTCAAATAAACAACAACAACAACAATGTCAAATAAACAACAACAACAACGTCAAATAAACAACAACAATAACAACAACAACATCAACAACAACAAAAACGTCAAATAAACAACAACAACAACAACAACAACGTCAACAACAACAACTACGTCAAATAAACAACAACAACAACAACGTCAAATAAACAACAACAACAACGTCAAATAAACAACAACAACAACGTCAAATAAACAACAACGTCAACAACAACAACGTCAAATAAACAACAACAACAACAATAACAACAACAACAAATAAACAACAACAAAAACAATAACAACATCAACAACAACAAAAACGTCAAATAAACAACAACAATATCAACAACAACAAATACAACGACATCAACAACAACAAAAACGTCAAATAAACAACAACAACAACAACAACAACGTCAACAACAACAACTACGTCAAATAAACAACAACAACAACAACAACAACGTCAAATAAACAACAACAACAACAATGTCACCCATAACAACGTCAAATAAATAACAACAACAATGTCAAATAAACAACAATACTAAAAAACGTCAAATAAACAACAACAACAACAACGTCAACAACAACAACAATGTCAAATAAATAAAACCAACAACAACAACAACAATGTCAATTAAATAACAACAACAACATCAAATAAACAACAACAACAACAACAACGTCAACAACAACAACAATGTCAAATAAACAACAACAACGTCAAATAAACAACAACAATAACAACAACAACAACAACGTCAAATAAACAACAAATAAGCAGCAATAACAACAACAACAACAATGTCAAATAAACAACAATAACAACGTCAAATAAACAACAACAACAACAACGTCAAATAAACAATAACAACAACAACGTCAAATAAATAAAAACAACAACAACATCAAATAAACAACAACAACAACAACAACGTCAAATAAACAACAACAACAACAATGTCACCCACAACAACGTCAAATAAATAACAACAACAATGTCAAATAAACAACAATACTAAAAAAACGTCAAATAAACAACAACAACAACAACGTCAACAACAACAACAATGTCAAATAAATAAAACCAACAACAACAACAACAATGTCAATTAAATAACAACAACAACATCAAATACACAACA
>OX451735.1:1198673668-1198676168 GCA_948472305.1 Vicia faba | reverse complement strand
AATAAATAACAACAACAACGTCAAATAAACAACAACAACAACGTCAACAACAACAACAACATCAAATAAACAACAACAACAACGTCAAATAAACAACAACAACAACAACGTCAAATAAACAACAACAACAACAACGTCAACAACAACAACAATGTCAAATAAACAACAACAACAACAACGCCAACAACAACAACAATGTCAAATAAACAACAATAACAACGTCAAATAAACAACAACAACAACAACAATGTCAAGAACAACAACAACAACGTCAAATAAACAACAACAACAACAACTATGTCAACAACAACAACGTCAAAAAAACAACAACAACAACAACGTCAGCAACAACAACGTCAAATAAACAACAACAATAACAACAACACCGTCAAATAAACAACAGCAACATTAACATCAAATAAACAACAACAACAACGTCAAATAAACAACAACAAAAACGACGTCAACAACAACAACAACGTCAACAACAATAACAACGTCAAATAAACAACAACAACAACAACAACAACATCAAATAAACAATAACAATAACAACAACAATGTCAAATAAACAACAACAACAATGTCAAATAAACAACAACAACAATGTCACTCGCAACAATGTCAAATAAATAACAACAACAATGTCAAATAAACAACAATACTAAAACAACATCAACGTCAAATAAACAACAACAACAACAACGTCAAATAAACAATAACAACAACAACGTCAAATAAATAAAAACAACAACAACGTCAAATAAACAACAACAACAACGTCAAATAAACAACAACAACAACAACAACGTCAAATTAACAACAAGAATAACAACAACAACAACAACAACGTCAAATAAACAACAACAACAACAACAGTGTCAAATAAACAACAACAATAACAACAACAACAACGTCAAATAAACAACAACAACAACAACAACAACAACAAAAATGTCAAATAAACAACAACAACAACGTCAACAACAACAACTACGTCAAATAAACAACAACAACAACAACAACAACAACAAAAATGTCAAATAAACAACAACAACAACGTCAACAACAACAACTACGTCAAATAAACAACAACAACAACATCAAATAAACAACAACAACAATGTCACCCACAACAACGTCAAATAAATAACAACAACAATGTCAAATAAACAACAATACTAAAACAACATCAAATAAACAACAACAACAACGTCAACAACAACAACAATGTCAAATAAACAACAACAACAACAACAACAACAATGTCAAATAAATAACAACAACAACGTCAAATAAACAACAACAACAACGTCAACAACAACAACAACATCAAATAAACAACAACAACAACGTCAAATAAACAACAACAACAACAACGTCAAATAAACAACAACAACAACAACGTCAACAACAACAACAACGTCAAATAAACAACAACAACAACAACGTCAACAACAACAACAATGTCAAATAAACAACAACAACAACAACGCCAACAACAACAACAATGTCAAATAAACAACAATAACAACGTCAAATAAACAACAACAACAACAACAATGTCAAGAACAACAACAACAACGTCAAATAAACAACAACAACAACAACTATGTCAACAACAACAACGTCAAAAAAACAACAACAACAACAACGTCAGCAACAACAACGTCAAATAAACAACAACAATAACAACAACACCGTCAAATAAACAACAACAACATTAACATCAAATAAACAACAACAACAACGTCAAATAAACAACAACAAAAACGACGTCAACAACAACAACAACGTCAACAACAATAACAACGTCAAATAAACAACAACAACAACAACAACAACATCAAATAAACAATAACAATAACAACAACAATGTCAAATAAACAACAACAACAATGTCAAATAAACAACAACAACAATGTCACTCGCAACAATGTCAAATAAATAACAACAACAATGTCAAATAAACAACAATACTAAAACAACATCAACGTCAAATAAACAACAACAACAACAACGTCAAATAAACAATAACAACAACAACGTCAAATAAATAAAAACAACAACAACGTCAAATAAACAACAACAACAACAACGTCAAATAAACAACAACAACAACAACAACGTCAAATTAACAACAAGAATAACAACAACAACAACAACAACGTCAAATAAACAACAACAACAACAACAGTGTCAAATAAACAACAACAATAACAACAACAACAACGTCAAATAAACAACAACAACAACAACAACAACAACAAAAATGTCAAATAAACAACAACAACAACGTCAACAACAACAACTACGTCAAATAAACAACAACAACAACAACAACAACAAAAATGTCAAATAAACAACAACAACAACGTCAACAACAACAACTACGTCAAATAAACAACAACAACAACATCAAATAAACAACAACAACAATGTCACCCACAACAACGTCAAATAAATAACAACAACAATGTCAAATAAACAACAATACTAA